>VMDR010012983.1:0-25661 GCA_007922815.1 Macrotus californicus | reverse complement strand
TTTATCTGCCCTTCCATTCTAAATGATAGCTTAGCTGGATAGAGTAATTTTGGATGTAGTTCCTTGGCTTTCATGACTTGGAATACTTCTTGCCAGCCCCTTCTTGCCTGTAAGGTTTCTTTTGAGAAATCAGCTGACAGTCTGATGGGCACTCCTTTGTAGGTTACTGTCTCCTTTTCTCTTGCTGCTTTTAAGATTCTCTCTTTATCTTTCATCTTGGGTAGTGTAATTATGATGTGCCTTGGTGTGTAGGATTCTTAAACTTAGTACATGCCATGCTGCGCCAGGATTTTTCTGTTCAGCAGCCTCTGTGGACCAGGATTTATACTTCCTGCCAACATCCACTGAGAGTCAATATTCAGTGTGTTCTGCTCACACACTGTGGGGGAGAAAACAATTTTCCTTCTACCTTTCTAAGTTGCTCTGGATGGTCTAATAATAAAATTGTCATGAGACAGATTAATGGGAGAAATAACTGAATTTATTATGTATGTACAATGGGAGTTCCATAAGAATATGAGACCCAAGGACCAATGGGACAGTTAAGGCTTAAATACCATGTTGAGCGAAGGAGAAGGGAGGAAGGTTGTAGTTTAAGACTTCCAAGGGCAGAAAGACAATTCACATAGAGATGGAAAAATAAATGTTTGATGAACAGATGTTTGCTGGGCCATCTTTAACAAGAGACACAGAGAGGACTTTGATCAAACAGGCCTTGCTAGGTTCCTCCCTGTCTATGACACTCTAGTTCATATTAAACTATAGTTATCTATGATGATAGCTCCCTTAAAGGTTTTCCCCAAGGCTTTCTTTTCTTAAAAATAACCAACTTAAAATAATCAGTACCCCAAAAGGCATATTTTGGAGTAAAACTCTGTTTCCCCTCAACGCCAAGATAAATCTCTACCCCCAAGGAACTGCGGGCATTGAGGGAGGCAAACAAGTGCACAGACCATGTCTACACCCTGTGATGAGGACCATGAGGTGCTAAGGGAGCTGCCCAATCTAGGGGAGGAGAGGTTCTGGCCTCCCTTCTGTTACAGCCTGACTCCTCAGCTGGAGTGGGAACTCCTCAAGCACAAGGAGTGTATCTTCATCTCTGCATTCCCTGAAGCAGCCAGCCCAGCAGCTACTCCCAGCTTCCCAAACCCCAGTCTGATGCTCTCATCACTAGATGGCTGAACCTGGCTGGGAAAAACTGCTGGAACCAGGTGTCCTGCCAGGATCCAAGCCTGACCACAAAGCATGTGCTGGGAGCGACAGGGCATCACTCAGGGAAGCAGTGACAACTGGTCAAGCCACTGTCTATGCATTCTCCCTTGCAGATCACCGTGCCAGGGGTGGGACAATTCTAAGACTAATCACAGATCAGGTCATTGCCACCTAGAAATCCCTCTGGCAGCTTGTTCAGCACCCTCAAACCAGCGTCTTTTTCCTGAATTTGGCGAGCACCTCAATGCTCCAGGGGCCCCAGCTGGTAATTCTAGGTGGTTGTGTTCCTTCCTCTCTCTCCTGCCCTACGGCTCAGTATTGGAGCGCCGAGGGTTCTTCCTGCAAATTTCCCTCAGATCTGTACCGTCCCATCCACTCCAACCACCATCGTTCTAGTTGGGGACTGCATCATCGCCAGCCTCGCCTTCTCCATCTGCTGGCCTGAGTTTTCTCCCACCTCCAGTCCTCGGTGGTTCAAACTTCTGTGGCTTAGTCACATCTACAGTTCAAATCATTAGCCTGGAATTCAAAAGCATCAATCACCCCGCCCTTATCCCTCATGGAAACCCTTTTTCTACCTGCATCTGCTGTTCCTTTACGTGTGTCCTGCACACTCACCTCTCTGCCTTTCCTCCATGTTGATCCTCCCCAGGTTGCCCTCCCCTCAGCACCAGTTCCACACACCCCACCAGTTCTTAAATCTGACCCAGCCTTCAAGTCTCACTTCCTATCTCCCATGAAGTTTTACTGAAGAATCCTGGCCCAGTGGAGCCTGCTGTTCTGCATTCCTACTGGTCTTACTGTCTACACTTGGGCAGCACTGGCCACACACATGAACCATCTGTGAACATGCCTCATGTTCCTGCCTAGATTTCATTATTCTCCTAAGCAGCTGTCCTGCTCTGCCCAAAGAAAGGCAGAGAGAGATGGTGGCAAGAGAGGCTTGGAGACTAGACTTATCTGGGTTCTAACAAGGCTGTACTTATGCTCTCAGTTAAGTTGAAAACAGACTTAGAATCTAACTTGGAATCTATCTTTTGTGAGACAATAAATTATTGCTACAGCCATAACACTAATCAATCTAAAACACTTCTGGGGGTAATTATACAGAACAAAGAAGATAACATATGAGACAGACTTTACAATCATGGTGTTAATTTTTAACAAGTGAGGGTTAGAGAACATCTTCATGCTTATGCATGACCAATATGACCTCAAAGAGAACCCCATTGATTGCCAGCAAGTACATCCCCCAGTATCCAGGCATGTCGGCTTTCAGAATATCTGTGCTCAAAAATGTAGGAATGAATTCACTTAAAATCCAACCAATAAAACTGGTTAAATTCTATGCCCCAATTGAGGTTTTGATCTATATGGCACCAAACACTACTTCAGCCTAACATCTACATTTCTTTTTGGGGCGGGCGGGGAGCGGGGGGGCGGTGGTCAGTTGATACAGAGCATTCCTATTCCCACAGCTCAAGTCCTGAGAAATGCCACCAAAGGCATGAGCAAAGGGGGCAAAGTGCCAACCTAAATCATAGTCTCCTTCTCACGCCAGCTGGATAAATGTCCCAGCCCCATATTCATTCCGTGGGTTGCTAGACAAGACTTCCTGCTCCGTACTCTGCCAGGGCCCCTCGGGAAAAAGGAAACCGCACTGCAGAGCTACTCACTCTGCAGCCACCAGAGGGACCCACAGCATTAGCTAGGAAGTAAGGACACACGCTCCCCCTGCCCCACAAAGCACCTCACAGCTGCTTCCAGCCCAGAAACGACACTGCCAGGAAACCTCAGAGCTCACTGCTGGCTAACATTGTTGAGGAACCAATTCAAACCAAGCAGCCAGCATTTCACAAGGGGTTTGAATCATGGGCTCCATGCAGTCTCATTTCTGTGGGTCTGAGCCCTCCCCAGCCACATTCCAATATCAATAAACTTAGAGTATCCATGGCTTAAATAACTTTCCCTTTGATGCAGCCCACAGAATTTCTGCCTGGAACACCACTTGTTCTTATGTTTTAATGAAGAAGGGGAACTGCGCGTGAGACGGGTAGACCACAGCCCACAGTGGGCTGGTGCTGTCTTGCAGGGTGCTTCCCCAGCACCAAGCATTCCTGGGGTTCAGACAATCTGGTGTTCTCTTCTAGCCTAATTATATATCTCAAGGGACAGGGTCTTGTTTTCTTCATCCTCAGAAGAAACCTGGGAAACCAGGATTCCTTATACAAGAAAATGGAGGAAGAGGGCTAAAATTTCCAGGTTTTGCTTTGTCAACCACTCCAACCCATAACACGGGCTGACGCACCAACTTATGACTCATTTTCATTAAGGTTTTGCTTGCCTCTTTTCTGAGCGTTTATTGAGATTGGACATATTCAGGAAAACACTTTAAGATAATTAAAACACCTTGTGGATTGGCTCCGATCTTCAGGATGGCGCCACATAAATCACTTCATATAATTCCCACAATAAACTGATCCACAGGATAAGAATGTGAAACCCACTTCACGTGTGAGGACACAGAAGGAGCAGGGTGCAAAGCAATCGTGCAGCAGAGCCAGGATTCAACACAGGTCTGTCTGGCTCCAATCCACCCCCACTTATTAGTAATTATTCCACTTAACGTGAGTGGGGTACTCACTATGTGCCAGGCACTCTGCTAAGTATTTGTACGCATTTTCTCATTTATATTCACAACCTCCTCATGAGGCAAGTACTGCTACTATCAAGCCCATTTCCCAGATGAGAAAACTGAGGTTTGGAAAGGTGACGTGGCAGAGAAAACAGGATTCTTTCCCAAGCCTGTGCTCTGAACCACCATGTGAAGTTGTGGCTAAGGGCCTGTCCATCCTCATCTCCTGCCACCCTTCCCTGTGCTCACCACGCCCAGGCACACTGGTGGTTTTGCAATTCCCCTCTCAGACCAGGCCCCTCCCAGCCTCTGTGCACTCTCCCCTCCACTAGAAAAGCTTTCTCCTAGCTCTTCCTTCACTTGCAGCCCTAGCTCCTCTTCTTCTAAGTCTGGGTTTAAATGCCCCCTCCTCTCTGTAGTCTTCCCTGACTTTCTCATCTCCTTCCCTTCAATTCTTCTCTCATTCAGACCTTTGTTTTTCCCATCCTGGGTTTTTTTCCCCCTTTACTTGTACAGTACTCAGAGCATGCTGGGTGATAGTAGGTACCCAATAAGTATTTGATAGATTATAATTGTTAGAATTTGCAGCTTGCAGCTCACCTTCAAAAGAAAGGGGGTGGTCTCCAACCCCAAGCTAAGAGTTCTCATGCCTTAAAAAAAATGGCTGTAGCTCTTCAGCTTTTGCAGTTCCAAGAGATAAGTCAGCCAGGCAAGCCTAGCCTCCGTGGACCCCCCTGGTACCCTAAAGTGAAGTCTCCTCAAAGGTGTTTACCTACAGAGAGACCTTGCTCTACCTCCTAAAGGCTTTCAGCAGTGAGGGATCACACAGCAGCTGAATCCCCTATCTGTAACCTGCTGCCTGCTGAGAGCATGGGTGTGGGAGGCCTTGATGGTCATTAGCTGGTTCCTTCTTTCTGTTGCCCAGAAGATAGGTGTCTATTTCTATTTCATCCATAAAGAGACTCAGGTTCACAGTGGGGAGATGATTGGCCTGGAGCCACACAGCTGCTAAGTGGAAGAGTCACTCCCTCCCTCTTTAACATTCTTCAGTGGCTCCTTCTTACCTTCAGAAATGAGCTCCAAGCTCCTTGGCAGAGAATCCAGGTGCCCCAGGAAAAGCACCTCCTCCCAGGCTCATCCCCTTCCAACTGGGGCAATTCCTGAACAGACACGCTCCCACACAATTCCATGTTCTGGCACATGCTGTTCCCTCCTGTGCCCCACAGAATATGGCTAATCCCCACTTGCCCTTTAAGATCCACGTAAACAAACCAACAAAACGATAGCCCCCAACAGGAATTTATCCTAAGAAAATAAACATGTGGGCAAAGATGTTTATTCAAAAGTAATCTTTTTATATCTAATTATCATCTATGACAGTAAAAAATGGTAATAACCAAAATGTTAAAAAATGGGAGACGTTTAATAAACTATATTTCCCTATTTGGGGTGTACAGGTACAGCCACACTTGGGGAGTTTGTTGTTTGTTTTGTTCTGCCAGCCAAATCCTTAGCCGGCAACTGCAGCTTGAGGGTTCTCAACTGAAGTGCCCTGGAGGACCGCTGTGACTCCCTACTAGGGCTCCTGAATGTCGGAGAAAGCTACCTTTTGCTACAGCTGTGATTCACACGTGAACGCAATGTCTGGGCAGACTGACTGTTGAGCTACACTGCATATAATTTCTGTGTGGTGCAGGGCACAGCATGGTACACATGAAGAAACTAAGAATCCATATGCATTTGCCAAGCCACCCTCCCACCTCAAGGCTCCCAGCCTCCCAGCCTCCCTGCAGAGCTCTGGCTCAGGTAATGGTCCCTAGTCCAATAAGTTGCCACCAGGGAAGCAGAGCTAGCTCCACTGTATGCTTGTGGTTTACAAGGCCTATTTTCTGGAGCAAGGACTGCCTGGGACCCCTTCTCCTAGAGAGAGATAATAGGCACGTCAGGTACTTGGAGCTTTATAGACCTACCAGTACTGTTGTGTATTGGTTAAATATAATTTTAAGTCCACTTGCTTATGAGTTAGGTGAAGTTGTTTTAATCTACTTGTTTATGGTAAAGACCAAAAAAAGTTGTTTTGACATAAGAATGAAGTAAGTCGTGCCACGATGTTATTATTCTTCATGTGTTGTTGATAAGCAGTCTGCCGTCCAGCTGCTAAGGGGCCCCACAAGGGGCTTATGATAACATGTGGAGCAGCAACATTGGCAAGGGGACATTTACACTACAAATACTGAAAGTTTGTGAGGACTGTTTGAGATTTTCCCCATAACAGCCTGTGAAAGAGATCAGCCCCCTCCACCCTACACCAACACTAGAATCTTCATTCCCTAGCAACGTGCTCTAGCAATTGGGACTTTTATTTTTGCCCTGGCAGGTTGGTCACCGACTCTCCCAAGTGCCTCTTCTCATAAGAAGATACACTCCATATTGCCTGGAACAATAGTGTTAATGTGTCATTTGTTTGGAGCTTTTTGGCTTTTAAAAAAGATTTTATTCATTTATTTTTAGAGAGAGGGGAAGGTAGGGAGGAAGAAAGGGAGAGGAACATCAGTATGTGATTGCCTCTCGTGCACCCCCTACTGGGGACCTGGCCCAGGCATGTGTCCTGACTGGGAATCGAACTGACAACCCTTTGCTTCATAGTCCGATGCTCAATCCACTAAGCCACACCAGCCAGGGCTAGGGTTTTTGGCTTATTAAGAGATATTATCCTGTATGCTATTGGCTTGTGAAATTATTATAATCCCCACAGCAAACCAATGCTAAATAAATTGCTGGCAGAGATAGAACTTTTGCTGACCATTTTCATCACTATCCTTAGCACTGAGCACAGTGTGTTAGAAAGTGAAGTCCCTTCCATCTTGTAGCACTGAAGCCACTAGAGCCTGGGGGTCTGGCTGGCAATCTGGAGAAAACAGTAGAGAGGCCACAGTGTAGTTGAATCATTATTTGTTGAATGGGAAAAAGAAAAGAACGAGTGAATAAATGAACATTCATTCTTTTGATAAATATTTAATGACACAAAAATAGTGAATATAAAGTATTGCAGGACAAAATAGAATACATAATTTTATAATCAGTGTGATCACAACTTAGGAATCACATCAAAAGCAATTTAATTAATTTTTTAATTTTAAAAAATTAAAATACTTATTTTTAACAATTTTCAGCACTTAAGCCCTTTACTAAGTAATTACCACCCAACCCACCAATGGGTTTAATAGCCGTTGTCACAATGGCTATTGTTTGCTACTTCAGGCTGATGCCTGAAAACTCTTCAAGGAAAAGTGAATGGCGCACTGTTGGGGTACAGAAGGCTTTTGTAATGTTTGGTATTAATTCATGTTTGGTAGGGTAGATAGCAGACCAAGGCAGGGAGGTGGAGGGATACATGTCCCACCCACTGACTCAGCAGTCCTGGAAATTCTTTGTATCTTTTCCATTCTCTGGGAAAGAAACTCTTTGAAACTGTGCTTTCATTCCAAGGCCTGAAAGGCCAGAAAGGGCCCATAGTGCCTAAAGGAAGAAGCCCATTCACACCTTTGGGTATTCACACCCTCTCCCCTCCTGGAAAGCTAGCACCACCTTTACTTGTCAATCAATGTGTAACTTCTTCACCTTCCCCCATCCTGCCAACTACGCAAGTCCTCAGAGCAAAGGATCTCTCTCTTGCTCTTGCCACCTCTGTCCTTGCCACCCTTGCTCTTGCCTTTCTCCCCAACCGCGGCAAGGTCCCTTGTCTTCCCTGAGAACATATCACCAGTAAGCCCTGCTTGCCTGATAACAGACACGCTGATCTGTAATTCTTCACTGCACTGGCGAGAAGAACCAAGCTTCTGGGAGTTTCTCCCATGACATTCCTATTGGGTTACACCTGGAACTTTTCCTTTGCTGCCCACTTTTCCAGTGAGCAAGTATTGTTTGGTGAAAGGTGGGAGAGACAGCCTGGATCCATTGCTTCAACACACTTTTCTGAATTCCCTTTAGGGATCAAATTCAAGGATGCCTCCTGTGGTCATTTTGTTTTAAAAATCCCCCTAAGTCCCCAAATTATGTAAATTTATATATTATATATGCATAAAAAGACTAGAAGGAAATACATGAAAGTATTCATCTTTGGTTCATGCATTTACAAATAATTTTATTTTCTTTCTTATACACTGCTATACTATCCAAACCTATGATAAGAATGTAACCTTTTTTACAATCAGATTTAAAAGCCATGATAAGTGGTATTGTTATTTTAAAACCATCTATCAAATTTGCCTCCTCCAGGAATCGTTCTGTGACCACTTCAAGGGGATTTAGAGGCCCTGCCTCAACCTTTTCATAGTGTCCTATAGTGTTCTTTACCATTCACTGAACTCATGGATTTTAATTGTTTATCTATCTTCCAATGATGGGGGAACTCAAGAGTTAAAAAATTTTAGCTTCAGTTATAGTTAATAGGCTTATTGATTAATGCAGGTAGAAAGCTGTTGTTCCAGGAACTGGAATGTATGACTGGACCTACCCTGACTCCAGGAGGCCCGAAAGCAAGTCAACCTTTGTGCCCCAGGAGGACTGCAAGCAAGCAACCGAGGTGGTGTCTGAGCCATTGTGCTCCAGGGAGAGAACATCCAGCTGACTAGGACACGAAAAGAATCACTGGTCAGCAGATGACAGGCTGCTAGGAAAATCGCAGGACTGCAACTTTTAACTGATTAACATTTTCCCCTGAATTCCAACCCCCTTATCTACTTTTTTCTGAGATGAGATGTTAAGATAGTTTGTAGGGTACATAACCAGCCATCTTCTCCGATCGCCAGCATCTGAACAAAGCACCCATAAAGATTCAATCCCTGTCTCCACCTAACGGTTTTGGTAGTGACAGGCAGCACAAACTGACTTTTCTGGTTTCACCAGCAAGACTTGAGGCTCTCTGAGGGGAGAGACCGACTCTTTTCATCCCTGAATCTGCAAGGCCCAACACACATGCTAAGCATTCCGAAGGTCTGTGAATCAAATGAAGAAATCCAATAAGGAGTATGGGTGTTCTTATTCTAAATCCAGGTGTATCTTCCCTGGAACTAAAGAAATCCAGGGCTTTCTCCACTCATGATTGTAGGCGGGGCCTGGAAGGAACTTGGAAGCATCTGGAAGATTTTGAAGCACTGCTCCCCAGAACAATCAGCTCCACCATAGCAGGAGCCCAGCAGGAGTGAGAGCTGTAATCCAAGTGGGGCTCTCCTGGCAAGAGCCAAGGTTAGTCACATAGTAGCACTCAAGGATTCCCTGAGTCTGCTCATTCCTTTAGGATCACTCACTCCTCCCAAGACCTCCCTCAGGAACAAAGGAAAACCCAGGCCTTGAGACTGGGCCCTTTTCCACAAACAGCTGCTAGTAGTTTGCATTTAACCCTAAACCACAATTAAAACAAATGGAATGATACTTATCCGCGAGGAAACACTTAAGTTTTCCTCTAAATTTCTGGAAGAAATTTCTTCTAAAGGGCATTGAGGACCCAATAGGCCAATTGCAGGACGAAAAGGAAGCTTTGAAAGGTAGGTTTTAACAGTGTCAACTACAACTGTAGCTGAACGGTCGACCCAGTGAAATCACACACACTAAGAGGACTAAATCCCTTTTAACAAAGGCCCGTCCAGCTGACGAGCCCCACAGCACCCTCCCTACCCAGCCCCACGTAGCAACGGGGTAGGGCGGTGGTGCGGGGAATAAATTCGTCTTCTTCGCTAAATGCCCACGGACCGGGGCACAGGAGCTAAGACGCTAGGGAAGGACTTCCTAGGGCCTAGTCGTTAGGACTCCACGTGCCCCTCCCTGCGGTGTCATCTAGAAAATAATTCCTAGACCTGTAGGTTACCCAAGAGCCGCTCACTTCTGGTTCTGGGCCAACGTGCCCCACCCGCAGAACCGCTGGATTCTTTGATTTCCTCACTAACTCACTCTCGAAAACCAAACCCGAGAGGAAAGGCATGGCCAAGGGTGGGGATATCCTTAAATGTTCACAAGTATTCGTGTAGGATGAGAAGTTTACGATAATCGTTTCACTGGGAACCGGTGGAGACCAGGAGGGAGGTACCTCCGCACCCTCTTGGCGAGTAGGGTGAGAGCGCGCGCGCCTGGGGTGGGGTGGGGTGGGGTGGAGAGGGCAGGAAGAGGCGGGAGAAGGGGTGGGGTGAGCCGAGGCCCGACACCCTCCCAGGCTCCTCCTGCCTGCCCCCACCCCCACCTACTAAGGCGCCCAGCAAGCAGCGCTCTGCTCACTGGCCGCACGTCCCAGCCAGCCTAGCGATTCTGTCTTGCCTCGGGCCAAGGTGAGTTCCGCCCGCTGCTCCCAGCTTCCCCCTGCTCCGGACCCGGCGCCAGGGAAAGCCCCTTATCGGCGGCTCGGGCCCACTGTCCACGCTTCGCAGGGTGTCTCAGCACCGGGGGTGGGGGCGGTATCCGCGCTCTGGCCACACCCAGCGAGGCGAGCAGCGTTCTGGCGACCCCTCCCCGGTCCTCGCGGACCGGAGGAAGGGGCCCTTGTCCCTTATTACAGGACTTAGGGTTGGTGCCCCGGGGTCGATATCTCTAACCTTTCTGTTTCTTTCTTTACTCACACTTGTCTAGTTTTCGACTAGTCTCCCCAGTTATGCGAACCCCGGCTTCTGGCCCCCTGTCCTGATGACACATTTCTTTGTGGGCTCCAGCTGCATGCTGACCTCTGTCCAGCTGTTTGTAGTCTCCTTCCAGCTGGATGGCCAGAGCAGGCTTGGGCAGGGTTGGAGTCGGCCGGGGAGGGCTGGGCAAGTTGGCAGCTGGCGGATACCCTTCCTAAAGGGCACTCCTCAGTTCCTGGCCCAGATGCTTCAGGTTGGGTTTCCTGTTGTTTGTCTGCTAGACCAGAAGGTTCTTACTGCTGAGGGAGGGAGGTCTATTTGATTTCTTTATAAAGCAGTTTTGCAGGGGGGCGGGGCGGGGGCTGTCATATTAAGTGATTTCTCTACTGAAAGGGTTCCCCTTTTGCTCCCATAATTAAGCAAGTGGAACTAAAAAGAAATAGGGGGAGAGCAGGCTTGATAAAGGACCTTCCAAGCCAGATAAATCTGGCCCAGTGCAGTGAGACAAAGATGTGCTGGGTACCTCATCACCCCAGAACTTGGCCAAAGGAATGGCACTTCCTCCAGCCCTGGATACTGCACTCTCCAGGCCCAGCTGGGCCCCACCTATCTGAAAGCAGGTCTCTGCCATGTTGGCTGGGGGTGGTGAGGAATGCAGAGGGCTAGTGGCCAGGCCCTGTACGCTTTGGCCAAGACTCTGGAACACATAAGCGCACCCACCGCCCTTCCCTCCATGGGGAGCTGGGAGCATTCTGCAGGGCGTGGTTAGCACAAAGGGCACTGGGATTCTCCTAGTGGAGGGCTGTGACTCAGCTGTGAGACCATGTGGGTGTGGCCCTGATGGTTCTGGCTACTCTCTGCAGGTGGTTTAGACTGAACACTCCCTGAAGGGGAAAGGGAACTGTGCCATCTTAGAGGGCATTTTCCAAGAGGAAGTGAGTCACACTAGGACTGGCCGGCAATCTTAAAGGGAGAGGATTTCTTGACTGAAGTGTGGGTGAAGGCAGCAATTAGATTGGCGAGGCCATCTTGAGACTACTGCTGGCTTATCTGCCTTAGGCCTGCTGGCAGGCTGCCTCAGCTTTGCTGGGAAGGTAGCTTTTCCCGTTAAGAGGCTTTCAGTTGCTGCGGATCCCTGCCCCTCAACAAGCCACGGCAGCTTGAGTTTGAAACTGCAGCAGTAGATTTGTATATTCTGCACTTCAGGTGAGGCCAGGCTCTGGACACACCATATCAGTGATCTTTGTCTCCAGTGTATTTCAGCAAATTGCAAAAGATAATGCCAGGGGTTGGGACAGGAATTAGTTCATATAACTCATTCAAAATTTCATCAGCCCTGCCCCCCCAGATTCCTGCCCAGTTTCTGTTTAATCATCTCTTCTAAACTTTATATACCTTCCTCGGCAGCCCAAAGCTACCTCCTTCATCATGGTGCTTGATACACCATTTGGAGTTTCTTATTTCAGTTCCTCACATTTTATGAGAGTCCACTGGGCACAAAGTCCCCTGATTTCTAGGTGATGGATGCTCTTGCCTGATGTTTCCTGCATACCACATCAGATGGGCCCTTTCCTCCCATGTCTGGCTTCCAGCCAGCCTCTCAAGCTGCGGCCCCAGTGAAATTGGGCCTGGGCCTGGGTGGAGCTGAGCCTGGGTGCCTCTCTGCTTTCCGCTGACAGTTCCAAAACTGACTTTTTTAGACCACTACCCACTTGGTATGCCTTTGGCTACAGTCCAGTCTTTTAAAGTTGGGGAAAACAGTGGAATCCTTTCAGGGTTATAGTGTATAAATTAGCACACAGAGTGCTGGGAAAGCTGAACTGAAGGAATTTTTAGGATTATTCCTGGGGACTCAACAATTTAGGAATATCACATCAAAAGCAAAAAGAATGAATTGACTTATTTTTAAAAATATTCAGCACTTCTAGCCCTTCACCAAATTACTACCACCCAACCCACCAATGCATGTCACAGCAGTTGTCACGAGGGCTGTTGTCTGTTACTTCAGGCTGACGCCTGACCCTTCTTCAAGGAAGGGCAGGTGCACACCGCGGCATAGAGAAAGAAGGCTTCTGCATTTTTTCTTACTATTGGATTGCGTTTGGAACTTTTCCTTTGTTGCCCACTTTTTTTATGTTTGGTGAAATGTGGGAGAGACAGCCCGGACCCAGATCCATTGCTTCAAATCATTTTTTTCTTAATTTCCTTTGGGGATCAAGTTCAAGAATGCCTTCTGGGTTTAATTTTTTAAAAAAAAATTTTCTTTTCAAAATCTCTGAAGCAAAAGGAAGGAAACCTCAAACACATTTTAATAACAGATGTTTGTTTTTACTGACACCCTGCCAATTATTTTCTGGGTGGGCTGTAAAAAACTAGAGTATGGAGGAGCAAAGTAAATCAAACCTGTTGCTCTTTAGCAGGGTCCTTTTTAAAATTACGGCCTAGATCCGGGCATGGGTCCAGAGCAAACATTTGGGATTGCTCAGGAGCAGGCACTTTTGTAACAAGGCCTCCTGCTTCCCTGCTGTTCCTAGGAGGATCAAAATTGACATTATTATCAATTCCATTCTTAACTGATTCTTAAGCAGGCTCTCATAGAACACGGTCTAACTACTGGAACCCTGTTCTAGGAGCCCGCAATCTAGTGGGGAAGGAAACAAACACAGTACTGTGACGTATTATTAAGTAGTATGCTGTTACTTGGTGAACTCCCAAAGGCAAGCACTACGAAGTGTCTCTGACGCACAACCAGGACATGCAAAGGGTAGGAAGAATGAAAAGTTAACCACTGTGGCTGTATCTGTGGAGTCCAGAATTCTCTTCTGTAGAGAAAACTATACCAAGAAAGACTATGGACTTCTGAGCTTCCACTCTGAAGACCTATTACCCAGGCAAACAGGAGATACACACACATCAGAATATAATGATTCAATTAAAAATGAGTGAACAATGAGGTTACATCCTGTGGAGCTCAGAGTGAGAGAGTAGAGCATGAGAAGCCTGAGGTAGAAAGTGGGATGGACCAAAGCACAAAAAAAAAAAAAAGGAAAACACTGCCAGAGTGAGAAGAGAAAGCAGTCACATCGAGGTCTGACCAGACCTGTTTAGCAGGACATATTTTTCCTCCATTTGTGGAATGTACTTTCCCCTGGGCTCCACTGTGCCATTCACAGGAGGTCCTTCCCTGTTCACCTGTCCTCCTGCTGAGCTTGAGCTACCAGGTATTCAGCCCAGACCTGGGTGAGCACACCTACCAAGAAGCCTGTTTGAATCATTCATTCAATCATTTATAAAGCAAACATTTAGTTATTCTTTCTTGGCTAGAACAGAATAATTCACAGCTCTTCCCAGTAGAGAGACAGACAGGTGAACAAATACGTAAATGAATCGAGTGTTTCAGATGCAGGAGGAGGGTGTCTGGTGCAGAGAGGTCACTGAGGGCTCTTAGCCCCAGGCCCTCCAGTGAATAGTGTACCAAGCTGGAAGCTAGAGTCCCACCCTCATCCTGATGTGAAGCATGTGGGGAGGGTAGAGGGAGGGAAACCCCAGATTCAAGTCCTTGAACTGCTTGCTGCTTTAGCAACCAACTGTCAGCGCTATGGTCAGCCCCGCCCAAGATGAGAAGGCTGGCAGCACTGACTCAGTGGGGCAACCACCACTCTTGGAGAAGAACTGTATGATTCATCCACTATCAAGAGAACAGCATTAACCATAACATTTTCTCCTTTCCCCTTATCTCACTGTGAGACCAGTGCACTGGCTCCTCTTTCAAAACACAGTTCACTGGCTAGCAGTCCTGGTCAGTGCCCTCTGGGGTCCAGGTTACTGAGGAGACGATGGGCATCAGGTTTTCAAAGCTACTTTTACCTTCCCAATGTTACATCTGGCTAGCCCTTGTTCTGCATTCTTATCACAGGTACAAGACAAATAGAGAGTCAGCTGGCTGCTATATTCATAGCCAGTTTGCTGAACAAAACAGGAGGGGAAGGGGGGTCCAGTGGGGCAGGGTTGTGGCTTCAGAGAGCAAAGCTCTGTCACTTCATGATGAGCATGGACAAGGAGGGGGTGGGATTGGAGTGACCTGAGACCTGGGCACTGATTAAGGGAAGACTGGAGTCATTCTCTTGAAGAAGATGTTCAGGGTAGCCAAACTTTCCTCGGCTTACAACCTGTTTTTCTTAGAAGTTCCTAAATTAGTCTGGTTTCCTATTTGAGGCATCCTTACTTGACTTGGCAGAGCAGTTTCCTTCTGCTCTGCCCTGTGAAGAAAGTGAAATAGGCATCCCACAGTCAGTTCCAATTTCTGGTATCTTTGGGAATTTGTCACGAAGTATCTGCTGTTCTGGGAGCCTGGGCACAGGTATTTTTAAACCTCTGTGGAGACTGACTCCTTTCCTGAGTTATTTCAGAAGTGGGATGGGATCCCACACCCTTCTCCCATAGGTGACACTCACTTGAATTCTCTTGAATTGCTGGCCTTCCACAACTAATCCAGGCAAGGCTGACTGCATCTAAGCCAACTGCCATCTGAACTCTTATGGGAGATGGCAGTGAGCCAGACCTGACAGTTTAGGAAGAGAGGGGAAAGGCTGTGTTTGCACCCCCTAGAACTCATCTCACAGTGGACCTTGAGCATTAATTTGCTGCTCTCTCCAAGAGAGCTGCCTTCCCGATGAATCATGTCTGATTCTGGTTTACGGCACTCTCTAGAGTAGCACATTCTTTGGCATGCTGGTTCCTGTACTTTTGTGGGGACTAAGGGGTAGTGTTTACTATTCTTAAGTGTAATTGCTCAATCTTCATGCTCACCAACTCCACCGTCTCCTCTGTGAAAGATAGCATTGAAAGATCTGTTTTGAAAAGGAACCTGTCAGCAGTAGAAACTAGACTGAAAGAGTATCTCAGGTTCCTGTTGGCACTCTCTAGCAGGGGAAGGTGCTAGCCTCTCCTTCAACCTGTGCTCAGAACCCATTCTTGTGTTTTGTGTGTTGTTGTTTTAGGGAATGGTGTATTACACTCTCCATTCAAGTTCACCTGTTTCCTATCCAGGAGTGATTTTAGGTGATGTTAGCCAAAGCTGCTCTAGCCTGGCTAAAGCATTCCTTCCAGTTAAGCCAAAATCCATTGAGCTTCTATTAGGTACTAAGCCCTGGGTCTTGATGAGGCATATACCCCAGATTGTTATACCTGAATATACTCTGACATGTTTCCTTTCTTTTAAACTCTTCCTGATGAAAAGCTCTTGCTTTCCCACTGCACCTCAGACTTCACAGGAACTCTTCTGTCCTTGCTGTCCCAAATAGCTCAGGTCCCCAAAGGGGTTAGGATATACTGTTACTTCCTCCTTCTCGAGGAACTAGATGAGCTGTGGGTAGCTTTCATTCAGGTAGGACAAGTGCATTTTACTACTAAAGATGCAAATAAATGTCTTTGTTGTAATCACTAACAAGTTCACAGCTTTAGTAAACAATACATACCCAGCAGACAAAAATCTACCTGTAAGCAGATTTCTAAACCCTAGAATTAGACTCAACCAGGTTAGCCAGTGATGCTTGGAGGCTGAAGTTTTTGTAGTCACCACGCTTCACTGCGTGGGTGGGTGGTATTTCACCATATCGAAGAGTCCCATTTACCAGCGCCAAGAGAAATGATGAGACACATGTTCTTTCAATAGGTGCTTTGTCAGTTAAAATAACAGATACTGATCTTGCTTTTCCAAATGATTAGAGGTTTTATTTTTCACTAGGTGATTTATGCAGAATTAGCGGGCAACTAGATAAATTCCTCATTCAGGGCAATGATACCTGTGGTGCCTCCATCAGCAGGAGGCCCAAAACCAGGGGCAAATGGATTCTTAGATTCATTGAATTTTGCAGCTGGAAAGAATCAAGGGCATGATCTAATTACCCTCTTTCCAATTATTCTCAAGACACTGGCAAACCATGTAGTTTAAAAGTTAATGTAAATTCTGTTTCTTTACATCCTTTAATACATTTCAACAGACCTCACCAAGATGCCGTCTCAAATGGAGCACGCCATGGAAACGATGATGTTCACGTTTCACAAATTCGCTGGGGACAAGGGCTACTTAACAAAGGAGGACCTAAGAGTGCTCATGGAAAAGGAGTTCCCTGGATTTTTGGAAGTAAGTCTTGAAAGGCTCAGAAAGACTCAGACATGAAATTCAGTGCTTCTGGGCCCTGGTTCCTTTCCCTTCTTTTCATCCCTTCCTTGTGAAGGTCACTACTAGAAAGGTGTTTTCCTTCATTTATTTATTAAACATTATTGAGTCTCCTGTTTGTAAGATACTACAGAGGAAACACAAGGTAAAGAAGACGTAGCCGTGCCCTCAAGGAGCTTAGAGTTGGGAGGTGAAATAAGACGAAACACAAATAACCTTATTCCGAGGTGTTTGTTCGAAAGAGTCCGCCTGGAATCATCTGCGTTCATTGAGACTGAGTTGCACGAAAGGCCTTTCACAAGAGTCACCAACAAGGCTGCCTGGTGGCCCTTGGTCCGTCAACTTGGCACTGGATGTGCCACATTCTGTTCACACTCACTTTGAGTCACTTGAATCTCCCTTCTTAAATCTTTCCAGATAAAGGCTCTTTAAAATTTTTTTCATCTCTAAAGAAATGGTGTCAAACACCTGCTAAATGAGAGCTGAATGTCACTCCAGAAATAATTGCTTTTCATGTTGAAAATGGTTTGAAAACATAGGAGCACAGCCAGAGTTTATCCCTCAACCCTTACCAATCTGAGGGATCCTGAAGACTGGAAGAGGGCGCTGCACCAGCTCAGATACATCAGCCAGGGCTTAGGCTGCAAGGCCCAGTCATCCTTTTACATTGTAGGCCTTCAGGAGATGATTGTTGCATTTCATTGAAGATGAGGCACTGCTTGACAAAATATCAGATGGAAATGCAAGCCTTTCTTTCCCTGCCACAACTGGAGTCAGTTGAAAGGATCATTGCTGTGCTAGGTATAGAATAATGCATTTGCCTCTGCAAGGTGAAGAGAGATGATGGTAAAAGGCTGGGTCCTGCCTCTTGTCATCTATCTGCTTGGGCAATTCCACATTAGTCAAGCCCGACTTGGAACTCAGTAAACACAGGGCTTTGTAGTACTCTATGATTTACATGTCAATGCCAGTTAAATACACAGAACTAAATAGCCTGACTGGTCTCTCAGAGCTGCAGTTACCACAGTGCTATCCCAGAATGAGTTAGAATATACTGTTACACGGCTTTTGTACAGTTCTGTGATATAGCCCCAGACCTGGAGTTAGTTAACACTGGGCAGGTTGCTTTAGGTTACGGGGCCTCAGTTCCCTCCTCTGTAAAATGAGAGGACTGTATGTAATTACCTCCAAGGTCACTTTCACTTTCTGTGATTCTTCAAAGACATAAAACGCAAAGACAAAATAAGTTCATTGTAAGCCCGCCCATCACATGAACAAAGGCATTCTCTCAGTACACTAAATACTGATTAGTCATGTTGTTGCCTAAGTTAGAAGCCAGGGTGAATATCACATGAGATGCAGACCCCTCCTCCCTAAAGGCTTTCTGGCGGGAGAAACAAGGGGCGGATGCACAAAGTACTGAACACAGCGGTGTAATTTATTCCCGGCATGGGGTCATAATTCCAGGCACACCCACTCTTGCTGCATTAACAGAGCATTTTGTTTCTAAAGTTGACTCCTCTGTCATCCAAGTTTTACTCCCTCTGACCACAGCCAGGAAGCTGGGGGTGAAGTCAGAATTAACTGAAACCCACCAAAAGCAGAGGTGGCTACATAGAGCAGGTTTTAGTTGTTCGTTTAAGGTAGAAGTTTGCATTCCTTGTGTAGGACATGCGGCTGCTTTACCTTAAGGGAATTTTTTAGTGCAACTTGTAAGCGTCCAGCACACCCGAGACACTGAGTGTCAGTGCCCTCTCATGCATACAATCAACGGAACCCATAAACACTTCACCTGAGCCCTTGTACACCTCCGACAAGCCATATTTCCCTCTTGGTGTGGCGGGAGAAACCACACTTTCTCACTTCTCACTGTCATCACTACAAAAAGGTGTGATCAAGCCAGTCAGCATAGAAGCAAGATGAAAGAGAAAGCAGAAAGGATCTGCCTGTCCACCTTGGTTCCATGCATTTATAGCAGACAGTGAGAGTCATGGGGAGTTGATGACTCCATCACACTTATTCCTTTTGAAAGAATCCAGCGGAGAGTATAGGATGGCATAGATTTACCAGTTCATTAAGAATGGAAGCGATAGTAGAGACACTCTAATCCACCCTCCTCTATTTGCAGTTGACAGGAGAAGGCTCACTAAGTATGACTTACTCAGTTACTTGGCTAATGTGAAATGAAGCCACACTAGCTTGCCCCACCCATGCCAAGAAATGAAGGGAAATGAGGGCCATCTACCTACCCTCTCCAAACCTAGCACACCCCAGGACATCATTAGCCCCTCTTTTAAAGCCCCTTGGACAGTGATCTGAAACTTACTCCCTAAATAATCTTGTAAGATCTTTTCCTAAGAATTTCACATTTATAGGATTTGACTATCAGGAATACAAGCTTGTTAAGAGAATATAAGTTTAAACTACAAAAGAAGGAGTTTCGAGTGGTTCTTAAGTAGAATCTTGTGATTTTAAAAGTTGTCGAAAGAGTTAAACTGGAAGCCGAGCAGGTCAGAAGGTAATGTTGGTTCCAATTGGCAAGAGCAGTGGATTGAGAATTAGGAGGTGTGGGTGTACCTTCTCCGGCACAGAATAGGCCATTTCTAAGGTCCCTATAATTATATGAAAAAACGCCATGGAAACCTCTTTCCTAGTTTAAAATAAGTATCAATTTACTAAAATGCTCCCTCGAGCCAACAAAATCCATTCAGATGACCTCCAAAGATCACTTATGACCTGAAATAAGAATTCAGATAGTTAAGAGATTATACATATGGTTGTCAGCAGTACAAATCAAAGAAGCTAGTCATTGCCACCACTTACTGATATTTCTTGCCTTTGTTCTTTTTTCAGAATCAAAAAGACCCTCTGGCCGTAGACAAAATAATGAAAGACCTGGACCAATGCCGAGATGGCCGAGTGGGCTTCCAGAGCTTCTTCTCACTAATTGCTGGGCTCACCATCGCGTGCAATGACTATTTTGTAGTACACATGAAGCAGAAGGGAAAGAAGTAGGCAGCTGAGCAGCTACCTCCTCCCCGATAAAGAGTTCTCCCAATGGGTCGCTTAAGGAATCTCTGCCCCACAGCTTCCCCCTGTATGAGGATTTCATGAGCAGATTGGGACCCTTAGAAAATGTACAAATAAAATCCCACCCCCATTTGACAAGAGAAAGAAAAGCCAATTAAAGCCAGATAAGCTTTTGATTTTTATATTGCTTGCATCCTCTTGCCCTCAATAAACAAATTTCTTTTTTAGTTCATAATTTGAGACAGAACGTTTGTTATTTCCTCAGAAATGCTTGTTCCTTGCTTGATTTCAAACAACAGAACAAAACAGAACCCAGCACATGGCAGAGCTCTTGCCACAGAACCAACAAAATGGGAGAGCACTCTCCACCCAGGCTTGGAGTCTGACTTCTCTAAGTGACCTGCCCTCACAGCTATGTCTAGCCAAGGGACCAATACTCCAAGGATGAAGAGAAGGCACTGGGGGGTATATGCTAATTTTACAGCTACTGAGCACAGTCTTGCCCAGTTAAGCCAGTGCTTTTCCAACTGGCACTTTAAATACCTGAGTTGTCTGAGTCTTTCAGAGCAAAGTTTCAGCAAACTCTAGGGTAAAAACAAGTCCATAAAGCAACTGAAAAAATGAAGAGTCCAGTGTGATACTGCAATAACAACATCACAATGACATTGACTTGTCAGGAAACAGACAAGCATGACTTATATCCTGGGCTAGTGCTTTTTGTTGAAGTGCTAGGACTGGTATCTTGATAAACAGCAAATTTCTCCCAGCCCTTTCTGTGTCTATTTACAAGTTTCAGCAGATATGCATTATGTGCTTGTTAATAATACAATACTCTTTATAGAGAGAGGATGTATGAATTGGCACATGAAGTTGTTTAAATAGGTCAGTGAAGATGGAAACATTTTTATGTTTGGACACATCAACATAATTCTGGGGAAAGTCAAACATAAGGTCATTTACTATCACAAGGAAAAACATGCAAAAGGGAACAGGATAATCCAAAACTAGCTTTGGGAGAAATAAATCCAATAAAATTAAGGTCAAAGATAAAATTCCAACCATACAATTTTGTCTCGACCATCAAATACACAAGGTAAAACAACTCAGCATCGCAGCCTGTGGGATTCTATTAGCAAGTTTATAAAGGAGGTATTCATTACAAGATACTAAACGGAAGAGGGACTGACTCCCAAATCCATGCCAGGGGACTGGCCTGTCAAGAGAGCTGCTGGCTCAGGAAGCTGCCTGTGGAACTGGGAAACCATGGCTACAGCTGATAGCCCACGGCACAGTCCAGGCTGGCGAGTACAGATACCCATTTCCCTGCCTCTTTCCACACAAGACTTGGCTCCCACATCCAAGTCACAAGAAAGTGCATCTAATCGGCAGAACCCAGTTACATCAAAACCTTAACTGCAAGGGAGTCTGGGAAATAATGTTTTACATTTTCCAACCTCTGCACACTAGGAGTTGGCATGCTGATCCACCACATCTGCCACAGTGATGATTGCTAATTCTAAGTCTTCCAACCTGTGGGCTGGAGAAATTATGATCTCTAAGGACAGAAGACTGTAAAAGGTAACCACTGACAGCTATGGGGAATAGGGCAGCAAACTGGCCCATCACAGTAAGGCAAACCACCTCTGTCCATGAGCATGTGGATCAGCCCAGATTCACCCCTTCCGTTTATGCCACCTGCCTCCTGGGACAACTGTGTTCACTGGGTATGATAAAAGTGGTGTTCAACCCTGGCTGGTGTGGCTCAGTGGACTGAGCATCAGCCTATAAAGCAAAGGATTGCCAGTTCGATTCCCAGTGCAGGACACATGCCTGGGTTGTGGGCCAGGTCCCCAGCAGGGGGCGCGTGAGAGGCAGCCACACATTGATGTCTCTCTCTCATTCTCTCCTCTGTCTAAAAATAAAGAAAATCTTTTAAAAAATAAAATGGTGTTCAACTCAAATGGGCAGATGAAATTGTAACACAGAGATATTATGGGCTCAGATGTCCCCAAATTCATAACAAGCTTTCACACTCCAAGCCTCTTTACCTGAAAACAAAAAGAACTAGGCCAGAGAGAGGGCTCTGGAGGTAGGGGAGGGGAAGTGTCAACTCATCTTCACAGTGGGTGTACAGACAAAAAAATGCTAAAGCAATGTATTATTCCTAGAAGATGACCCCAGACTCTGGCATTTAGAAAGGTGCCCAATGCCAGGGGATCATCTGGTCTCACATCATTTGAGGCATGTGTGTGTATGTGTGTGTGTTAAGGCTGGGAGGCGGTGGGGAGAATAACACACTTTCCTCACTTTAGCCCCTGCTGACAGCATTTAGTAGAGAGCTGCTACAAGAAAATAATATGGCATTTATGGTTTGAAATCCTACGTGGCTCTCCATGCCAACGAAAACGCAGAGATCCCACAGTCTGACCTGCTGAAACAGCCGTCTAGGCTACAGGGGCTGCAGCCTAACGGCTCCCAGAAGGCAAAGCTATAATTATGCCAACAGCCATCAAGAGGATCCATCTGGAAAATTCCACTCATTCTCCTACATGGCTGAGTTGTGAAAACAGATCCCACCCCTCTCCACACCCAGTTTTGAAGGGAAAATGGATGGTAGTACAGAAAGTCAGTTCCAAACATGCTGCAGACAGAGATGACCCTAAAAAAACACCTCATTTTTCTCTCTTGGACCCATTCCCTTATCCAAATCCCTTGAACATGAGCAAGTATATACACCTCTCTCTCTTGACCAATTTGAGAGTGATTATTCAAGTACTTTCTCCAGTTCTTAACCCCAGAGGGATAATAGTAAATAGAAATTCATTCATTTAGCAAATATTTACGAGGGCTATTATGTGAATGACACCAAGCAAAATTCTGTGGCAGATATAAACGTGCAGATGCCCACAGTACCTGCTTAAGGAGATGACAATCTGTTTGAAAGATAACAGATAAAGCAGACAAAAAGTTAAATAACACATCAGAACATTGGCAAGGGTGGGAGGTGATGGACAACCTTGACCAGTGTTAATAGAAATATAACTTATACAACCTTTGGGGGAGGAGAACTTGGTGATGTGTACCGGGATCCTTATGTGTTTTCTCTAACCTAACATTTCTATTCCTAGGAATCCATCTTAACAAAGTAACCAAAGATATTTTCAAAGATTCATATGGAGTAGATCCCCCCTTACCCACAGGGGACACATTCCAAGACCCCCAGTGAATGCTAAAACCACTAAACCCTATATACACAATGTTTTTCCCCATACATTATTACCTATAATAAAGTTTAATTTATAAATTAGGCACAGGTAGAGATGAACAACTATAGCTACTAATAAAATAGGACAATTTTATAACAACACACTGTAATGAAGGCTATGTGAATGGCTTTGGGGCCATTATGAAGTAAAATAAAGCAGATCTGAACAAAAGCACTGCCACGCCGGGTCCTGAGCGACCGAAGGATGGAGTGCTAACAGCGTGCACGTGCTGGACAAGGGAGCACTCTCGCCTCACGTGGGACTGAATGGGACTCCTCGATACTTCATCACACTGTTCAGGACGGCACTGATTTTTAAACTTATGAATTACTTCCAGAATCTTCCATTTAATATTTTCAGACCTCAGTTGACCTGGGTAACTGAAAATTCAGAAAGCAAAACTGGGGGTGAGGGAGTACTACTGCACACAGATATTTGATGCAGCATGTTTTAAAAATCTTTCTAAAATTAAACTTATTGAGGTGACATTCGTTAATAACATTATATAAATTTCACATGTACAACTTTATAATACAACATCTGTGTACCCTGTGTGCTCACCATCTGAAGTCCAGTCTCCTTCCATCACCACATATTTGGCCCCCTTTACCCTCTCCGTGTTCCCCCCATCCTCTTCTCTTCTTGTAACCACGATTCTGACATCTTTATCTATGAGTTTGTTTTGGAGCGGGGGTTGTTTGTTTTTTCATTTGTTACTTTTTGTTTTATATCCCATATATGACTGAAATCATATAGCTCTTGTCCTTTCCTGTCTGATTTATTTTACTTAGCATAATAGTCTCGAGATCCATCCAAGTTGCAAATGACAATATTTTATCTTTTTAATGGCTGAGTAGTATTCCATTGTATATATGAGCCATGTCTTCTTTATCCAATCATTTGTCAAAGGATGCTTAGGTTGTTTCCATGTCTAGGTTATTATAAATAATGCTGCAATGAACATAGGGGTACACATATCTTTATGAATAAGTATTTTCAATTTTTGGGGGTAGATACCCAGAAGAGGAATTGCTGGGTCATATGGTAGCTCTATTCTTAATTTTTTGAGGAACTTTCATGCTGTTTTACACAGTGGCAGCATCAATTTACATTCCCATCAGCAGTATACCAGGGTTACCTTTTCTCCACACCCTCTCCAACACTTGTTTTCTTGTCTTATTAATAACAGCCATTTCAACAAATATGAAATGGTATCTCATTGTGGTTTTGATTTGCATTTCCATTATAACTAGTAATGTTGAGCATCTTTTCATATATTTGTTGGCCATCTGTATTCTTCCCTGGAAAAGTATCTATTCAGGTCTTATGCACATTTTTAATTAGATTGTTTGGGGTATTTTGTTGAATTGTATGAGTTCTTTATATATTTTGGATATTAGCTCCTTACCAGGGGTATCATTGGCAAATATCAACTTCCATTTGATTGACTGCTTTTTTTCTTTTGTTGATGGATTCTTTTACTGTGTGGAAACCTTTAATTTGATACGGTCCCATTCATTTAGTTTTGCTTTTACTTCCCTTGCCTTTAGTATCAAAGACCCCTCTGAGACCAAGGTCCATAAGTTGAGTGCCTATGTTTCCTTCCATGTACTTTTGTTTCAACTCTTACATTCAAGTCTTCGATCCATTTTGAGTTCATTGTTATGTATGGTGTCAAATAGCAGTCTAGTTTCATTCTTTGGCATACGGCATTCCAGTTTTCCCAACAGCATTTATTGAAGGGACTTTCCATTCTTCATTGCATGTTTTTGGTCCCTTTATAAAAATTAGGGGCCTATATATGTGTGGGTTTATTCCTGGGCTCTCAATTCTGTTCCATTGGTATGTTAGTTTTTCTGCCGATACCATTCTGCTTTGATGACTGTAGCTTTGTAGTATAGTTTCGGGTCAGCAAGTTTGATACCTCCAGCTTTGTTCTTTTTTCTCAGGATTGATGCAGCAGTTTTTAGAATAGTTAAAGCCTGAATACAACTTCAATGTCCAGCAATAAGGTTATGGTTAAAAATAGATGTACATGGGACACTATATAATTTGTGAAAACCATGACTTTGAAGAATATTAAATAAGATGAGAAATGTCTCTGTAGTAAAGAAGATTGAAAGATTTTTTAAAATATGTGTGTCTGCAAACACATACAGAGAAAAAAACTAAAGGCAATATACCCAGTTGGGTTTTAGTTTCCGAGGCAGGAGTTTGGAAAAATTGTTCTCTCAGAGAGATGTTTATGGGGTTATTCTAATTTTCTTCACTATACACAGCTATGCTATTTAAATTTTTTACAATGATTCTACTTTTACAATTTGGGAAACAAAACTCAAATAATATTCTTTAAAAGAGTGTACATATTGGGCTCCCGGTCAGGATGGCAACATAGGCAGACATGGCTCACCTCTTCGCACAACCACATCAAATTTACAACTAAAATATACAACAACCATCACTCAGGAACATCAGAAATCAGGTTGAATGGAAGTCTGACAATTAAGGAATTGAAAAAACCACATCCATCCAGACTGGCAGGAAGAACACAGACATGGAACAGGCTGGCCCCTCACCCACATGAATAAAAATTCAGAAGGGATATTTCAGGAGTGAGGAGGCCCAGACTCATACCAGGCCCCCCAGGCCAGGGTTCCAGTGCCAGGAAGATGAGTCCCTGCAAATTCTGGCTGCAAAAACCAGCAGAGATTGAGACGGTGAAGGAGTCT
>VMDR010012982.1:0-25657 GCA_007922815.1 Macrotus californicus | reverse complement strand
TAATTTTTAAAATCACCTCAGTAGACACATATCATTTTTAAGAGATAATAAACTATTAAGATGTTATGACTCTAATTTTGCTCAAATTGTTGCTTAAAGATTAGAAACAATATTTTATCTTATTTTTCAACAACTAAAAAGTTAGAACTTTTTAAAATGCCTTGGTATAACAGAGGTAAATTATTAAATTTCATAAAGTACATGAAAGGTGATCTGGGGAGCTACTTTACAGCGTCTTTAGGGAGAGCCTCTCAGAAGAAATAACATTTTTGCTGATTCCTAAAGAAAAAGAAGCCAGTTAATAAAGAGCTGAGCCAGAGCATTCCAGGCAGAGGAAAAAGTTTGAAGTCCTGGGGGTGCAAGTATGCTCGGCTTGTGTGAGGAACAGTCAGATGGCTCCTGTGGCTGAAGCACAGCGTCGAGTGGGGGAGCATCCGAGACGAGGATGGAAAAGGTGTCAAATGACCCAGATTTCCTAAGGCAGCGGTTGCCACTCTTTCTGCAAAGGGTGAGATCGTTAGGCTCTGTAGGCCATACAATGCAAACTGTTCAACTTTGCCATTGTGTGAGAAGCAGCCGACAATATGTAAAAAAATCAGTGTGATTATGTTTCAGTTAACTTTGTTTCTCCATCCTGTCACTTGAATTTTATGTCACAGTCATGTGTCATTGTTAGCGTAGGAAGCTATCTAGTTGTTGACAAAAGAGAAGGGAACAGAACCCACAAAGTCTAAGCCTGATGAAGCCTGGAAGTCAAATTCCTCTGCTGGACACGCATGCAATAGAAACTAGGTAGCGCAGCGGGAGGTATGCGCATGCGCAGTAGCGACCAGATGATGTGGTAGAACTTTGGGGCATGCGCAGTACGAGCCAAAATGGCGAAGTAAAAGGGTGGAGTCTAGCCTGGGAAAACCTGGTACAAAGATTGGGTTGGATAGGGGGAGGGCCCAGCACCAGCCCCGGAAGGATTAGGCTACTTTGGAAGAAAGTCTGCTCTCTCCCAAGTTTGAGGTAATTAACAAAGACGTGGCAGGTGTTTGTTGGTAGATTCACCCCTTTGCTCGTGTTCTCTCTTCCTAGCTGCCTCGTTGCTCCAAGAGTGGCCCAAGTGCAGAGCCGCGGCAGGGCCGCTGGGAGCAGAGATTATGGGGGACTACCAGAGTCCAGGAGGATGGCATGGTTCCGAATCCTGACCCTCCCGGGCAGGCACTTATGCTCACCAGGCCCAGGACTTACAGCAAGATGAAGCTCATCCATTAGATCATGGCCGAGCCGCGGGCACCTGGGGACACTCCCTTGTTTCTACTCCAGTAAATCTTACCACTCATCTCATCCTCCTGTGCAAGGGTCCCCAAAATGCTTTTCTCATGAATCCATGGAAGAGTCTTATTTCCACCAGCAACATCATGAGAACTACTTTGAATTTTTTCAGCTATTTAAAAATGAAAATATCATTTTTGTGTTACAGGCTGTATAAAAACAGGCAATGGGCCAGCTCAAAGATCATGACGAGAAACAAAAATGTTTTCTAAGAGCAATAGGAGTTTGTTGGAGCATTTTAAGGGGGTGAGGAGAGGTGTCTGCAAAATTATTTCTTTCATACTTTCATAAATTTACTCTGGGGACAATGGAGAGTGAGTGTAGGGGCCTTGAATGAAAATAGGCATATTAGGAGACTGGAGCCCTGGACCAGAGAACAGTGGTGGGCTGGAGGAAGGTGGCTGTCAGATCTACGGACACCTGTCTATGTGCCTAAGAGAGGTAATGAGGATTCAAACCCCACTGTGCCCCGGACCTTGCGCTGGGACCTTCCGTGCATTTCCTCTTTATCTGAAGCCAAGTGCAAATATCCACCCTTCCTAAGATTCCTGACGTTCTTGTCATTCTAGTACTGGTTTTCAACAATAGCGTCGTCTCCAGAAGGCTCCTGTTACCTGGGAGATTGATACGCTTACAAATGGAAAGAATCACCTTGCTTATAATTTCTAACTTGTCAGACAATTTGCCTATAATACTTGAAAAGCATAGACTGAAAGATAGGAACCAAGAAATGATGTATTTTGAGTGGGTGAAGTAAAGTACACCAGGGCAAAAATGTCCTTCCTGGAAGCTATGGCATTGGTGGTCAGTGGTGGGGGGAGGGGAGACTTGCTGACTTGTGTCCCCTCCAAATTTGTATATTGAAGTCCTAACCCTCACTACCTCACATTGTAACTGTGTTTGGAGATAGGGTTTGTTTTTTTAACGAGGTAATTTGTTTCAGATTAAGTCATTAGTGTGTGCCCTAATCCAATGTGACTGTTGTCCTTACGAGAAGAGATTAGAACACAGGACAGAGAAAAGGCCATAAGAAGACACAGGGAAAGAGCAGCCATCTACAAGCCAAGGAGAGAGGCCTCAGAAGAAACCAGCCCTGCTGACCCCTTAGTCTTGGGCTTTTAGCCTCCAGACTGTGAGGAAAACATTTCTGTGTTTAGCCTGCCCACTTCACGGTGTTTGCTATGGAAGTTGTAGGAAACACACACACTAACCAAAAGCAGGTGTGGAAGTGTTGCTTATTATGGAGAGATTCTCTGGGCCAGCGTTGGCTGCTATTATAATTTTACTGAGTACGATTAGGGCTAGGACATTGGAACAAGTTTTATGATCTTAAAGTGCATTTTCTTTATCTCTGTGCTTGTAGGAGCAAAGTGAAAGCTGAGGCCCCCGTTCACTACGTGCTGTGGAGAGCCCCACTATGGCAAGTGTCCTGAGCACGTTCAAGCTCAGTGATTCAGACTCCTCTGGCTTCATTGCTTGTTTGTTGGTCTTTGCAAAATTATTGGAATGACATTGCTGTTCTTTGTCAAAAGAAGGTAGTGTCTTAGCTTCATTTCACCTGTTAAAGATGATTCCAGAATAGATTTACACCGTCCTTCTATTTTGCACTTTTACGTGGATTTTACTTAGGAAATGTGTGTGGCTTTCCTAAGTAAAACATGAAGAATGCTTTGCGATTTGAATTCTGTTTGAGATTTTAGCCACAGCGTGCTAACCTCCTCCAAATTCCTTCTTTCTCTCTCACAGTACCTCTTTCCATCAGAATTAAAAATTTTTACAAAATTTTTTTCAAAATACACGACTGCATAGCTAAGGAATTCAATTCCTTGCTTGTTCTTGGAGGTAGAAGAAGGAACACAGAATGGAGGGAAAGGAGAACCTAGGAGCCTGGGAGGATTATTCTCCTTTGCCTGCTTTGTTCCTCAGCTCTGTCCTCTGCCTCTGTGTGCCCTGCTCTGTGTGACAGGGAGCCAACCCCAGTGGACTGTCACCTGAGCTCTTGCCCTCTGCTTTTTGGTTGGCCTGTCCAATGGGAGGCAGTAGTAAGGAGGGAACAAGGCATAGAGAGAGGTCTGGGCATTTATGTCCTCCTGCCCCTGCATGCCTTGCCACAGTTCTGGTAGTTTCTCTTAGAGCTCCTGTTAGTTGCCCGTCCCTTTCCCCTTTTAGGCTTTGGAGTAGTAGTGATTCTCCTCTCTTCCATTGCTAGTCCTTAGGTACTTCAGTATTCCTTCTACTTCCTTCAGCTGTGCAGATTGTCTTTTCAGTTAACTGTTCTCTGGTTGAACCTTTACATATGCAAATACTGGGACCCTGACTGATAAACAGGCTTATGGCTCACAGGATGTTTGCTTTCTTATATTAGATCCCTAAAGCAGTACCAGGTACTCTGACAAACTGTGGTATCCTTTCTCCTGCCTACTTTATAGAGAAAGAATGTAGGATAGGCCCCCATCATTAGCTCTGAGTAAATTCTTACACCTTTTTAATCATTCATGCATATACATTCTTGTGGTTTTCACGAGGCACACATCAGCCAGGCTAGGAAGAAGTGGAGAGAAGTCCCCTGTGTGAAGTAGTAACAGTTGTGCATGTAGCTCGGGGAGGGAGGAGCCCTGGTATGAGGCATTTGCCATTTTCTGTGGTGTAAATTTTCCACCATGGCCAGTTTCAAACCACCAGTGTGACATCACTGAATGTAAATCGGGAAGAGATACTACCTAACCATCAGTTCTTGCCATCTGGTACAAGCTGGTTCTGGCACCGCACTGTTTGTATCTAGCTACAGACAGATTGGGAGGAGCACTTTTATATTACAGTGGGAATTTAACAGGTTAAAACATTACAGTAAAGTAGTTTTTCGGGAAAGTCATTGTGCAACAAAATGGGATATTACTTAGTAGGCGACCGTAAATAGGAAGCACAGGTGTGTTTGTGTTCTCAGTGCAGGGTACAACTGCTGTTCAATCATTCCAGATGTCAAATGCAAGTTGACAACAGCCTCCTGACTTTAGGATCCTGGTATATTGTTGCTGCCTCTAAATTATTGAATGTGCTGGTGTGTTATTGTAAATAAAGCTTTAGTTATAGCTTGAGGGTTTACTCTTCTCCTTTCAATTCCATTTTATATCTAATTAGCAACAGGGGATGGGGTGGTAAAAATGATCTAAACATGATAGAACAACGAACACCATTTTATTTGATGTTCTTTGAATGTATTTCTGAAACGTGACCAAGGTTATATAATCAAATGTTAGAATCCAGAATCGTAGACTCTTAGGAGAAAGATGCTATGTTTCGAGTTAAATGTACTAAGTATGTATACCAGGTAAATATAGTGAGTATGTAGGAGAGACTTGTATAAATTATGTAACAAACACTTACCATGCCTGCCTTGTTACTTTTATGTTTTATACAGTCTTTAAAAGAAAGTCATTCATAATAAGCATTAAGACCCTACTCTAAAGGATGTCAGGTATAACAGACTTCAGTGATACAGACAGAAGGAACACCCACTCCCAGGTGCTTGTGGAGGAGGAGCCCCATGCACACCCTCCCCCTCTCCCAGTGGTCATCACCAGCTCAGAGGCTGAATGTACCCAGGAGGCTGTGAACTCAGTGTCACAAAGTCAGAGAAGAGGCTCAGAGAAAAAGAAACACATGAAAACATCCTTCTAGGCCAACTGCTTAGCAGCACATGTGTGTCCATGTGCAACACGCTTGTACATACAACCATATTCTGGTAAGACAGCATCTTTTTCTCCTTCACCGGTGTGGTTGCCCAGTGTGAACTCTGCCCATCTACAGTTCACAAATAGATAATGTGAGAGTCAGACCATCTCTCTGATCACTGAACTTTCAGATCTCACCTCAATATTGTTTCTGCAAAACATTATACTTAGAGATAGAATTTTCCTTAGAATCTTTTACCAGAAACCAATAAAACAAGAATGTTGCCACTATTGTATTTCAAATTTGCCTACTCAATCTGCTGTTATTTTTTTCAGCTTTTTTAACTTTAAATAATTTTTTAATTTTTCAACAGTTGACATATAATATTATAGTAGTATTAGTATGTTAGTGTATGGCCCAGAGATTAGACATTACATAACATACTAAGTGATCACCCCAATAAATCTAGTACCCATCTGACACCATATGTAGGTATTACAATAGTACTGATTGTATTCTCTCTGCTATACTTTACATCCCCGTGAGAATTCTCTAACTACCAATTTGTACTTAATCCCTCCACCTTTTTTACACAGTCCCCCAATTCCCCTGCCCTCTGACATCCATCAGTCTGATCTCTGTATCTATGTGTCTGTTTCTATTTTTCCTGTTAATTTACTTTGTTTTTTAAATTCCACATATAAGTGGAAATCATATGGCACTTGTCGTCTTCTGTCTGACTTACTTTATTCAGCACAATACCTTGTAGGTCCCTCCATGTTGCAGCAGTGACAAGATTTCATTCTTTTTTATGGCTGAGTCATATTTCATTGTATAGATGCACCACTTCTTATCCACTCATGTACTGAAGGACACGTAGGTTGTTTCTACATGTTGGCTCTTGTAAATAAGGCTGCAGTGAACATATGGGTGAATATGTCTTTTCAACTTAGTGTTTTGGGTTTCTTCAGATAAATACCCAGAAGCGGAATTGCTTGGTCCTTCCATGTCTCTTGTTATATAGTCTTTCTTTTAAAGTATGCTTTGTTTGGTATATGTATTGCTACCATAGAGTTTTTGTGTATTTGTTTTCATTTTCATGAAATATCTTTTTCCATCCCTTTCCTTTCAGTCTGTGTGTGTCTTTCGATCTAAAGTGAGTCTCTTGTCAACAGCACAAGTAACAGTCGTGCGAGGGTCTCGTTTGACTTGGTTAATGACTGTTTTGTTATCCATTTAGCCTCCATGTCTTTTGATTGGAGCACTTAATCCATTTGCATTTAAAGTAATTGTTGTTAGATATGCATTTATTGCCATTTTATTATTCATATTTTATGTCTTTTTTCTTTTTCTTCTTAAAGAAGACCCTTTACCATTTCTTGTAATACTGATTTGATGGTGATGAACTCCTTTAGCTTTTTCGTGTCTGGAAAGCTTTTTACCTGTCCTTCAGTTCTAAACAACAGCTTTGCTGGGTAGAGTAATCTGAGTTGTAGTTCCTTGGTTTTCATCACTTTGAATAATTCTTGCCAGTATTTCTGGTCTGCGAAGTTTCTGTTGAAAAATCAGCTGACAGTCTTATAGGAGCTCCCTTGTAGATAAGTAACTGCTTTTCTCTTGCTGCTTTTAAGATTCCCTCTTTGCCTTTAACCTTTGGCATTTTAATTGTGATGTTTCTTAGTGTGGGCCTCTCTGGGCTCATCTTGTCTGGGACTCTGCACTTCCTGGATTTGTTAGTCCATTTCCTTCACCCAGTTAGGGAAGTTCACCATCAGTATTTTTTTTTCACACAGATTTTCAATTCCTTGCTCTCTCTCTCTTCTTCTTCCAGCACCCCCATGATATAAATGTTGATATATCTGAAGTTGTCCCAGAGGCTCCTTATCCGAGTCTCACTGTTTTTGGATTCTTTTTTATTTTTGCTGTTCTGATTATTTTTTCCTTCATTATCTTCCAAATCTCTGATTTGATCCTCTGCCTCACCTCCTCCAGTGTTGCTTTCCTGTAATGCATTCCTCATTTCAGTTAATGTATTCCTCATTTCTGAGTTTTTAAAAAATGTTTTGTGTCTCTGTTTGTATGTTTCCTGTCTTTCTAGTAAAGTTCTCACTACATTCATCTGCTCTTCCCTAAGTTACTGAGCATCCTTATAACCAATGTTTTGAAATCTACATCTGGTGGATTGCTTATCTCCATTTTGGTTAGTTCTTTTTCTGGGACTTTTTTCTGTTCTTTCATTTGGGTCATCTTTCCTTGTTTCCTCATTTTGGCTGCCACCCTGTGTTTGTTTCTATATATTAGGTAGAACTGTTATGTATCCTGGGCTTGGCAGAGTGACCTTCTGTAGTAAGTAGGTCCTGTAGGGGCCAGTAGCACAGCCTCTCTGATCACCTGAGCTGAGCTCTCAGTGTGTGCTCCCAGTGCAGGCTCTGCACACCCTCCTGTTGTATTTGGATCCTGATTGCTGTTTGTATGTCAGTGGTAGGGATTTACCCCCAGGTTCATTGGCTACAATGACTGGCTTTGAACACTATGGAGGATCAGCTGTGCAGGGGCTATCCCCATGGAGCAGTAGTTACTTCAGTGGGGCTCTAGTGCCTGCTGAGTCTACCTCTTGAGTGTGTCACTTATGGAGGTGGGTAGGTGGTGCTTTGATGTGGTCTGAAGCTGTCCACTGGGTGTGTTGGTTCTGGGGCCTCCTGGAAGGTGCAAGCCAAGGTTAGCTGCCACCTGTGTCCTGCCAGGGGCCACCTGACATGAGCTACAAAGTGATCTGCAGATGGCTGCTACTTGTGCTGGGATTGGAGGTGCCCAGGAGAGGCCAAGCTGTGAACCAGAGCCAGCTGCCACTAGTGCTGGGCCTGGCAACAATTAGTGAGAGGTATGGGGCATGCTGAGACCAGATGCTGCTTGTTTGAGAGAATTTAGTAAAGTCTGAGGCATGAGCCAAGAGAGGCCATTTGTATAGAAAAGCCACCAGAAGCAGCTTGGGTTGGACCTGTAAGTTGGATGGGGTGAGGCCTCAGGGACTCACTAGGGTGGGGCAAACAGTGTTAGCCAGGTTGATAGAGACTCAGATATGGCACCTGCCTGCCTAATCTGTGGGGAGAAGGCTCAGCAAAGAAACAATGGCCTCTGCAAGCACTTCTGTTTGGGAGAAAGATACCCCCCAGCTCTTGCCCTGATGCCAGACAATTCAGTTCCTCCCCATATCCCTGGTGCCTTCCAATCCGCTGCTCCCGTGCTGGAGCTCAGGATGAATTAGTCTGAGTGAGTCCCTGTGTGAGCCCCTTAAGAAGAATGCCTGGAACTTCAGGAGCTCCTGTCTCACTTAACCACAATCCCCGCTGGTTTTTATAGCCAAAAGTTATGGGAACTTGTCTTCCTGGCGCTGGAACTATTTTGGTAGGTGATCTGTAATGACACTGAAGTGAGGGCACATTCTAATGGAAGCTATGTCACCATTTCTGTTGGCCTTGTGATCACTGCCATAAATTTCATTTGTGTCTTCCTTCATTGCTTCTTTCCTATTCCTGGGGCTTTACCTCTGCACACCTGTTCTTTTCCTTTAGGCTCTGCAATGGTGAACAGGTTGAAAGAACTTTTGTAGCATGTACTGAACGCAGAAGCACGGCCAGCCTTCCATAGTTTGGGTTTATCCCGGGGAGGTTTAAACAAAGCTAAACACATCACTCCTCAGTGGTATCACCTTTCCCAATATGGTACTGGCCATGTTTATGTTCCCCTGGAGAGACGTCAGACTTGCCTGCTTTCCTTTCTGTAATCTCTTGATTGTGCTGGCTGATAGCTGATGAGCTGAGGGCCCAGCAGTCTTCAGTTCTGTGCTAGCAGCAAGGACAGGGAAACCAGATCCCTTGGACTCAGCCATATTGTGATTTCTATCTGCCCCAGAACACCTCATCTGTGAAAGAAATAAGGCCAGAGCCGTGGCTGGCTTTGGTATTTGTCAATCTTTCACTCATATATTAAGATTCTGAGGATTGAAGAAATGGAATCTATAAGACGTTATATGGGCAGAGAACCAAATAGCCGCTTCCCCATTACAGTGCTAAGTAACCTTGTGTGCACGTGAAAAGAGATTTAGATGGAAGGTTGCTGCTTCTTGTAGAGGTGTGGCCATTTTTCATCCAAATTAACTCCCAGCCTCAAGTGAACCAAACTCAGAAACTGTCTTCCATTTGTATAAACAAAAAATTCACAACATTGGCCCTGAAGAATTTCTAGAAAACCAACCCATTCTTTTAGTTGCAAGCATTAAAAACAAGAAACTAGTTTTCTTTTCTCCACAGCTTGCATTGTCAACACATACTGAGCATGAGGGGCGACATCTGCTTGGGCAGCTTGGCAGTGAGCCAGTTTTTGTGTCCCCCTCTCAGGTGTAAGATGCAGGCAGGGACCATGTGTACCCTCAGCGTTCATGTGACTGGACGTGGACAGTTCGCCAGGTGCCATTTCACTTTCATTTACTAACTGTGTTTTATTTATCGAGGGATTTTTTTCTTTGTAGAACGCATATATCTTTTTTTGCTTGGGACTTGTTTTTATTTTAGGAGGGCATCTGCTACTTTAAATCTGGAAATAATTTCCAAAGTTAGTTGTCAAAATTTGTCAGCAGCCCTCATTCTCCCTTCTGGTTTTCTGTCTTCCTCAACACTTTGGGAGCTGCTGAAGCATTGAACCGGAATATTCAGGTGGAGATTCTGGGTCATTCAGCTAGATTTTCCTGTGCAGAAGTAAACAGACCAAAGAGTGAATGAAGCTTAAATTTCAGGGCCTGTCACTCTTTCCAAGGCAGTAAAAGGTCCCCAAATAATGTGTTTATCTGAATTTACATATTTCTGAAAGTTTTTCTGATTTTATATTTTTCTCTTAAAAAGTACCCCCACCCTGGACACATGCAGTGCTCTACGCTTCAAGTCCTACAAAACTTGAATGCATCTCTGCCCTTGTGGCCTGTGAGAGACCCTCAGACCTGTGTGTGTCTTCCCCTCCTGGCCTAGGAAATGGAAGTAGTCATGCATTCTGTTTCTGCTGCTCCTTCCTCAGGAGCTGGGTTAGATGGACAGACCTACCATGCTCAGATTGGGCCCTATAATAGTTATTAACATTCTTCCCCCTCAGTGTCTTACATTACTCAGGGTTTTCCAGAGAAGCAGAGCCAATAGGATGTACATGTATATGAATTAGTTCATGCTGTTTTGGAGGCTGGCAAGTCCAAAACCTGTAGAGTTAATGTCCCATTTTAAAAGCCACCGGGCAGAAGAATTCTCCCTTACTTGTGGGGAAGGCCAGATTTTTGTTCTATCCAGGCCTTCAACTGATTGGATGAGATTCATCCACATTCTGGAGGACAATTTGCTTTACTCATTATATTGATTTAAATATTAATCTCATCCCAACATCCTCAGAGAAACATTCAGAATAATGTCTGGCCAAATATCTGAGCACCTTGTGGCCTAGTCAAGTTGAAACATAAAGTTAACTATCACATTCTGTCAACTGAGTGAGCTGTTATTTCCAGTGAGCTGGCCTGTTAATATCTGGGTTTGTAGTAACCCACTTTTTAAAAACTATACCTACAATTCTATTTTAGCAAGCATTATTTGAAAAGTTGTTGCATGTCCTATAAACATAAAGTAGGGAATCAGGGGGGAAAATAGGGTCTTATCTTTGAGGAACTTCTTGCTTAGGTGTAATCCTATAACCAACCTGCTCATTGAAACAAGTCCAAGAGATTCAAAGGGGAGGCAGTGATTTGGTTGAGGCCAGTGCAGAGATTCGAAGAGGTCTTCAAGGGAGGCAGAGCTCTTTCCAGAGAGAAATATTCAAGAAAGACTTTGGGTGATATTTGAAGCTAAATTAAAACAAACATAGCAGTTGACTTGCCGGGGACCCGGAAGTGGGAATTCCTGTTAGATATAAATGTCTATAGAGATGTCCGAAGAACATTATGATGTCCTGGTTGGTTGAAGAGGTGGGGCCATGTTGGGGCTGGAGAAGCTACTGAAAAACAGGTCGATGGGCTGTGGATTTGCAGAATAGGAATTCAGTGTAGTTCCAGTGAGGTTGTGAATTGACAGTTGGCTTCTTACAGCACAGAACTGATAGTTAATGACTTCTACTTGGAATAGGAGCTTCATAGAATAAACGGAATTTTCATTGTAGTTTGTTTTGCTCTTTAACAACCCAAGAGCATTGTTCTTCCTTATAGCTAGCCTACACCTGTCTTTGAAAACTATGCATTTTTTCAGAACTTGCCCCATATAAAGATAGTCATTTTGAAACTTAAAACGCTTATGAACCTTATTTATATTATTATGCCTTGTGTTGTCTATAATAACTGCGAATTAAAAGTTGAATTCCCTTCTCTGTGTCAGGGGTTTCAAACTCTGCCTCAAGAATAGTTCTGGGGGAGAGGAAAAGTCTTGTGTCAGAAGTTGGTTTCTGTTTAAAAAGTGGTTGGAAGAAAGAGATTCCCTATTTCATTTTTAAAGAAAACCACTGCCATAGGTTAAAATTAATAGTTACGGAGAAAATAACACTAGATGAATAAAGCTCAGAAAAATATGTGTGTGCATGTGTTTGGAGGGGGAGAGAGAAGGAGAGAAAGGTGGTACAGAGAGATCATATGATTTGCTAGAACATTTCGATAGTGAATCTGACCGATTGTTCCTTTCATACACAAAATGGAACTCAGTAGTACCCAGTGGCAGAGCCCCTCAGAGAGTCACAAACCAACCGTCAACTTTACGGGGTTAGAAACTGAGGAAACTCAGGTTTTAATTTTTCTCATTTCTTTCAGCAACATGTTCTAAAACACCCAAAGCAAAAGTGAAATCATCTTCATTATTTAGTCTGGAATTTAGTTTTACTTATTAATAAGTTGATTATTTAGTCTAGAAAACACTGTATCTTTAAAAGTCAGTATATTTTGTTTCATTCTGTCAGATAAGTCAACTGCTCCCTCGAGAGCTTGCAAAACAAGACTGTGATGTATTCACAGAGGCTCTAGGATGGAAACTCTAGCTTTCTATACAAATGTGTTGTCTTTATGATTTAGGATGTTATTTGGATTACTAGAAACCCATTTCAGATTCTCTCGCAGAGTTAATTTTTATACTACCTCCCCTCCCCACCCCTCAGTAAAACCCAAGCCCTTTTCATCCAAAGCAGTTTTCAGCCAGGGGTGATTTTGCCCTCTGGGGCCCCTGGCAGTGTCTGGATTCACTTCTGTGTGTTAGAGCTGGGCAAGTGCTACCGACCTCTCTCGTGAGCAGAGGCTGAAAAGCTGCTGAATGGTCCACAATACACAGGAGAGTTCTCCTTAACAAGGAATTGTTTCATTCTAAATGATAGTAGTGCCAGGGTTGAGAAACCCTGGTCTAAATAGATCTATCAAGACTTATTTTGTATTGGGAACTTGGTTGGTTGTCCACTTTTCAGTGCCTTCTTTGCTTTAAAAAATGAAAGGCAGCATCCATGATTTCAGCCAAAAAGTATACATGCAAGTATTTAGCTTAGTTTCAAATTATAAATACCGCCTCTCTTGCAAGCACTCTTAAAATAACGAAATCAACTCACTCCAGTGCTTGCAAATAACATGAACAGAGGCCTTTTTTTTCCCCCAAGAGGAAACTACTGATTAAGGAATTTCTAAGTAGCAAGAATAGCAGAGTCACAAATACCACATTAAAAGGCAATTTGGGGCTTCACACTTATCCTCTACTGACCTTTACTTTGAAATTGTTGACAGCTTTCATCTAATGCCTGGTTAAAAAAAAAGATCACCCTGATTCTTTGAAAACCAGGGGCCAGTTTACATAAAATCCCACCACCTGCTTCAGTGTAAATGACAACATCTACCCGTAAGCCATGTCCTCACAGGGTTCAAGGAGAGCTCATGGTTTGTCCTCTCAGCAGCCTCCCCACAGATAAAAAATAAAAAATTGGTGTCAGTTTGTGCGTTCTCAGTAAATACTGTTGAGGGATCAGCTTCAGATCTGGGGTGAACTTGTTCCCTGACTCAAATTCCTTTCTTTGGCAGTAATCAGCCTTTCCTCCTAGTCCACCTGGGCTGCTCCAGCAGAGGTAAGTTTACACACATGAGCAAAGAGAGTGAGGTGATCACTCTTGAGCATTTGCAGGAAGGGAATGCTCAGAAAATTAAAAATTGTGTTTCTTACAATTAACAAGGAGGGATGTTCAAAACAGCCCACTGAGAAATATTTATTGCTTGACCTTGCTTTGACATCATATGTGCCTTCTTATCTGCCTCATGATGAGAGTCTTTCGTCAGCTCCTGCAAAATATTTTGACTACAGTGAAAGCTGATCTATCTTGTTTTGCTGAAATGGATTGGGAAACAAAACCATGTGAAAATGTTCAGGATAGAAAAGAAGCCTAAATGGATTAGAGTTTGCTTTAAATTCACGAGTTCTATTGAAATAGGTCACTGTTTATAAACTGGAAATGCAAGCTGCATTTAATTCCAAAAGGTAGTCTCAGCATGTGTGTGACTCACAGACCTGTGCTTGAGTTTTTACAGTGTGCTTTGGAGTCTCAGGGAGTTACAGAACGGCCAACCCCAGCCTTCGGGGCAGTACAGCACGTACAGAAGGCCTCTTATCCCTTCCAGACTGGGCCAGAGGGTAATGTGGCCCCACGGCTATTGATAGCCTTGGTTCTGTAAAGGAGTGAATGTGCAGAGATCATCACTGGGTCCTTTGATGAGAAGGGCCGATCTGGAAGAAAGAAATCCTAGTCAGCCCGAGGAATCGTGTAATCAGAACCACACAGGCAATGGGACTCTTAGCTGTTGGCTCTCAAGGCAGAGTCCACTCAGTTGACAAAGCAGCCTTTTCCAGGTCATCCGACGGGGAATGGCAGTGAGTGACCCATGGCAACGGGGCCCTGCAGCAGGTCCATTGTATAATTAGCTTTCTGTTACTCAGGAACGGGTTCCACAGCTTATGTACCATGTTCCTTCCTGCTGACTGGTAGCCAGCTTGGTGCTTAATGCCTTCAGGAGGATGTTGGTTTTCCTTAAGAGGAGTTAAAACTCTCTACCATGGTGACAATTAAAAAGCAAGGTGAGGGGTACACCTGTATTCTTTATTTCCATTGTCACATTAAGAGATTACTTTCTAATTGAGTGATATCTTCACTTGACTGAAGACCAGTGACGTTCAGGAGTTTTTATTTAATTCTCTAACCCTTTACTGGTCAGCAGGCCAGAAATTACCACTTTTCCTTTCTTGGACCAGTCTGACTGTGCAGAAGTGCTTAGCCCTGAGAGACTCAAGGTGGGTGCTACTGTTAGATAGGATAGATAGTAAGCCAAGGCAGGTAGGAGGAGGGAGACACATCTCATCCACTGACTCAGCAGTCCTGAGCCTTGTCTGATAACATCACAGGAAACACGGTGCCAGCACGGGAGGAGGGCTGTCCTTGAAATTCTGTGTATTGTCTCTACTATCTGGGGAAGAAAGCCTCTGACCCTGTGCTTCCACCTCTAGGCCTGAAAAGTGGGAGAAGGTCCACAGTGCCCAGAGGAAGTGGCCCATAAAACAGCTTTGGTTAACTGCCTACCTCTGGTCACTATTTTACAGGGAGTCTGTAACGCTTACAGAAAGAGCCCATAAATAACTTCGGGTGACTGCCCAAACTTTAATTACCTGCCTGCTGTTGCATACCTGTTTTACAGCAAGATGTACAAATTGAGTCTGGTGTAAGATAGGCATTCGGGCTAACAGACCACCACACATGCCTAAGTTTGGGTAGTCACATCCCCCCCAGGAAAGCTGGCACCGCCTTTACCCTACAGTCAATATGTAACTTCTTCACCCCTTCCTGCCAACTACGTCAGTCCTCAGAACAAAGGACCTGGTGCACTTGCCATCTTGGCCTTTGGCTGCCCTTCCTTTTGCTGCCCTTACCTTGCTTTGCCTATGCATTTTAACCCCTCACCTTAGCTAGGCCCCGTTCTCTTCCATGAGAAGGGATCACCAATAAACCCTGCTTACATGCTAATAGATTCGCTGATCTGTAATTCTTTACTGCATCAGCAAGAAGAACTGAGTCTCTGGGAGTTTCTCCTGTAACACTGCCTTCTCACATGAGTGAATTAGTGAGAAACTTTGGTAGATTCTTAGAGCTGTAGGGGCTTGGGGTCACCATTGTTTTAATGTTTGGAGAAGGAGGACAAAGAAATAGAAATTTGTTAAAGGTCACAGGGTACTGAAAATGTTAAGAGGATAAATCTCAGGGTCAGCATTCCTGCCACACACAAAAAGTAAAAGTGCACACAGAGGACTTGAGGAGAGTTTCAGAGGCGCTGGGTGTGTTTAGCACCTTGCCCGTCGTGATGGGGTTATGGGCGTATGCATCTCTCCAAGCTCATCAAGATGTGGATAGGAAGTGTGTGCCATTTTTGGTATATCAATTACATTCCAATAAAGCTTTTTTCTGTTTCTCTAAACAATGGTTTTAAAAAATCTTTTTTTCCAGCTTCATTGGGATATAATTAACATCATAACATTGTATAAGTTTAAGGTGTAGAACAATAAAGCTTTTAAAGGAAGAATAAAAAGACAAGCACACACTGAGACACTGTGGTTATGATAAATATATCTCTTTAAAGACTTGTATCCAGAATATGTAAATAACTCCTGCAATTCAACAATCAAAAATAAATACCCAATTAAAATATACAAAAAACACAGACACTTCAGTTTCTCACAGACTTTGTGTCTTTGCTTCATAGCACTTATTTATATTTGTAACGATATATTCATGTGTGAGATTTTTTATTAAATTCCGTCTCTAGCACAAAATGGTGAACTCTAGAGGCCAAGTTCTGGAGTTCGCAAAAACATCACTCACCATGGAATCCCCGGTTCTGAGCACAGTCCTGGCTGCATGTAAACAGTTTGAACAAAGAAAAAAGGTGTACCCCAGGTGTTTGGGTCTAAGTTTACAGCTCTTTTTACAACACTGTTCTGGAAAAAAAATCTAGTCCCATACTTAGGCAATGCAAATAGTTATCATGATAAAACAATAATTAACAATAAGTTATACCGAAGTGTTCCAAAAGATTCAGCTATGAAATATAAGTTTAGCATGGTTTCTATGAATATACACATATCTAGAATGGGCTTCTCTAAAACAAGACCCCTAATTGCTGTGAGGAACAGACTGGTGGGTTGCTCCCTGTGGCCCTCGGTTCACTGGCCACTTGGACAGTCCAGAGGTTGATGCTACCTTCTTCTGTGAACTCACAGATGAATGTGTAACCCACTTCTAGCTACTTGGAAGTCCGTTCTTCCCCTCCATCCTGTGCTGCTCTGTCCACAGTGTTTGTTACAAGATTTCAGGAATCTGAGAAACTAATAAGATGTTTCTTCGTTTTCTTCTCAAACTGAGAATGAGACATTGCTTATTTTACATTTTTTGTCTCTAAGAGCAATGTAGGAATTTTCTTCCTCGGAATTAAATAGCACCCCCAGGCCAAAACACCCTGTGGCCTCCGTGTGCGTTAAAGCAGGGCTGCTGCAGTGGGGTTTCAGCCCAGGGGCGTCCTTGGCCTGGGCTTCTGAGAGCTCCAGAGTTTGTCTCCTGACACTTCTGCCTCGTGTCCTCCTGTAGGTCAGGTCTGGAGGAGTGAGTCCCCTGTCAGGGGAGATGACTGGTTGGTAAGGAGACTTAGTCATCAGGAGTGCCCTGCTGGTCTCTGAGGGTGGGAGGAAAGGAGGATGGAACGGCAGGCCTGCCACTCTGGTCTCTGCTGTGCTGTGTGGGATGGAGAAGGAGCTTCAAAGCTCGGAGTGTTTCAAAACTGTGGATCAAGCTGAGCCTCCCTCTGGCAGCCCACTGAGAGGCTGTTAGTGCTAGCAAATGCAGCTGACACTTTGTTATTGGGGGGTGGGAAGGGTGCTAGGATCCTGTTATTTTGCTTGTGAGGTGTAAAAGCTTCTTTCATAGTGTGTCATCTTCGCAAAAGGCCACCTATTTCAAGATCCCATTTACGTACATAAAATGTCCCAAATAGGCAAATTCACAGACAGAAAGTAGAGTAAGTGGGTGTGAGAGGATGGGGCGGGGGGGTGGGGAGTGACAGCCATTGGGTAGGGTTTCTTTTTTGGGTGATGAAAAACATCCTGGGTTAGACAGTGGTGAGGGTTGTACAGCATAGCGAATATACTACAAATACTGAATTGTATACTTTAAAATGATGAATTAGGGGTTATATCAAAAACAAAACATAATATGTCATCTTAAGATGAGGACTGATAAGCAGTAGCTTTGGAGATGACCCACAATGCTCTCCATAATAATAACGGCAGCTCATGCTCATTGTGTACCAGCCCTTGTACCAAAGACCTGACAGATGAGGGAACTGAGGCACAGGGAGGTCAGGTGACTTGTGCAAGGTCGAGCAGCTGGCACATGGCAGAGTGAGGCTCCCCACTGGGCAGTCTGGCTCCAGAATGTGCATCTGGACCCTGGGCTGTACTACTGTTTGGATTCTAGCAGGATCACTGTAAGCAGGCTGTGGAAAAGACAATCCTGGGAGGTTACGTGAGTGCAAGAACTCAGGGCAGCCCTGTTGAATGTTGGCACAAGCTTAGCCTGCCACAAAGGTTATCTGCAAAACAGAGTAGCTTCCCTGGCTGTTGTGCCAGCCCTGAGGCTCATTGGCCCATTCAGTCCCTATTTGTTCAGAGCTGGGGCACACAGGCGTCCCTTGCTGCAGATTGGTCTGCACAGACACACCTGTAGCTCTTCCAGATGCCCTCAAGGGCGGGACTGAGGCAGCCTGGCACTAGTGTCTGAGGCAGTCCTGGCAGCAGTCTCCATGTCGTGACCTTGAGCATTAATGTGTGCACATAACACCTCTCAGGGTATGTCCTTAGTAAGAAATACACATTAGAGCCATTTTGCACGCTGTTTTATGCTTTTAAAATCAGGCATACTGGTCTCTGAATGAAGGAAAAATGAATCATCTTGGATATTTTAAAATGGTTCTCATTTTAAGTCAATAATACATAGAAATAATGATCTAGCTACTTTCCATTTTGTTGAATATTTTTAAAAGTATAATTTCTAGTGTTGTAGTTTATTTTTAGGATCTTTTATTTCCTAACAAGTGACACATAGGTATGTATTTGGCACCTGAAGCTCTAAGCCATGTGGTTTAAAAGGCAAGAGAGAGTAGAGTAAGAGCCCTCGTCTGGGTGGGGAGCCCTGCCTGGTCACTTAGCAGCAGTGTTGCCTTGGACAGGTTTCCTTAGCTTCTTGTGCTTCTGTTTCTGCGTGTAAACCTGCTCCATAGAGGTGGTCTGAGGTTTAAATTACCTAACAGGGGCAAAGCTCTTAGGAAGAACTAGCCCAAGGCACACAGTATGCCTCTGTTTGTACTAAATCTGGATACTTCCAATGTGATGCCCTTTGGACAGAGAGCTCACCATCAGAAGGCATGTGCCAACACCTTTCTCTGGAGGGATGTGCAGGTGTTTGCAGAGTTTTCCACATTCTCTTGCCCATCCCCTCTGTTATCAACAGCACATGGTTATTCAGCATTCGAGTTACTAGGGGTCAGCACAGTCACGGGGCTTCTCGCTCTCTATTGAATGGCTTGCTTCCTTATCTGTGTCTCCCACAGACCCTGGAACTCTCCTCAGGAGACATTATCTTGTTCACCTTTGCAGCTATAGCTTTCAGCACAGTGCCCAGCACACAGTGGGTGTCCAATAAGTGCTTTTAAAATTAATCGCTGAGTAGACAAACTCCTGACAAAGAAGCAAGGGAAGCATCTGTGAACATGAAGCAAAGGATGAACCTTATTAAACTTTCCTGGCTTCGAAAGCACTAGCTGGCGTGACCTGGCCTGTCTTATCTCGCATCACTCTCCTCTTTGCCCTCGTTCATTTCCCCGCACTCATCAGGTCCCTGTGCCATGCAGGACACCCAGCATGGCTTGTCTGGCTGTGTAGTGCACAAGGCCATTCCACCAAAGGGGGCGTCAATGAGAATGTCATGGGTGCCACAAACATGAATCACACATGTAATTTTAAATGTCCTTGTAGCCACATTAAAAACAGAAGTGAAGAGAAGCAAGTGAATTAATAAAACATTTCGTTTAGCTCAATATGTCCAAATAGTACCATTTCAACATGTAATCAATATAAACATAATTGAACTATTCTGTATATGTTTTCACATTAAATCTTTGAAATTTAGTGTGTATTTTATGTGTGTGGCACATCTCACCTTCGACTAGCCACATTTTAAGTGCTCAGTGCCAAATGCGACTGGTTGCTATAATATTGGGTGACATAGGGTTGAGTCATTGACATTCCAGATAATGTAGAATTATGTAGGCAAGTTTTGTGGAAACTGACAGTAAAAACTCTTGTTCTGTAAAAATAAATAAAAATAACATTTTCCAATAGAAGCAAAGGGTCTTGAGGAGGTGGTGCCCTTTTTCAAATTTATACAGAGATGCTTCTGGCCAGTGGTGGCCTCGCTGTCACTGGGCTTTTGCACATGTTGTTCCCTCCGCCTGGAAGTCCATCCCCTTTGATGGGTTGGTATCTGCTCATGTTTCCATTAAAGTGTCACCTCTTCCACGAGGTCTTTGTTCCATTTTCTCACAGAGCCCTGTTTCTTTGCCTCAGCACTTTTTTTGATTTGCAATGATATATTCATGAGTGAGATTTTTTGATTAAATTCTGCCTCCAACACAAAATGGTAAAACTCTAGAAGGGCAAGTTCTTGTCTCTTTTTGCTCATCAGGGAACCCCCAACTTGGAGCACAGCCCTGGCTGCCTAGATGGGTCTGAAAGATGTGCTGGGAACTGCCCCTCTGACTGCACGTGCCAGTGTCAGCTGGACCCAGAGCTTTCGATGCTCACGTGCCTGTGATCCCGGGGACAACTTGCTCTTTGCCGCCAGGATCAGGTGGAGACTGGACTGTTGTCTCTCCAGGGAAGAAAGCTGACCGTCCCCTCTCTGATGGCTCAAATGTGTTTCCTGTTCAAGAAGTACGGGAATTCATTTCCCCTGAGCCTGTTACAGGGTGCAGCTGCTTTAGGTCTTTATGGAGCTGGACGACTTTGAGTTTTATCTGGAGTTCAGTCAGGAGATTTAATCTTTAGTGACCACTTTAAAACAGACACATTTTAAAAGTGGGTTAGTTGGTAATGTGGGTAACCAGCAACTCAGTTGATAAAACACTGCATTTTGAAACCTATGGGATTGTGCAAGTTCTTATCTCAAATCCAGGAGGTGATGGTAAACTGGGGAATTGACTCGATTTGCTTCATATGCTGACTTCTCCCTTCCTATGGCAAAAAATAAAGTTCACACCCGGGGCAGTTATGAATAAAAGCTATAAAATGAATTCTGAGCACAAGGCAAAATAATTGCTAATCAGCATTAATAATGTGTATAATGTGAAGTGTAGTGGTTAAGATTTGGAACTCTTATATCATTGAACGACTACTGGCGTTCAAATCTTCAACTTACCATTTATTAGCTGTGTGACCTTGGGTAAGTTATTCAACTTCTCTGAAGTGCACTTTCCTTCTCTGTAAAATGAAGGATAAAGAGACAGTCTGCCTCGCAAGTGTGTTGGGACAGTCAGGAGGGCTACTGACCATGTAGTGTTTGAGTAACATCGTCCTAGAAGTCAGGGTTAGTGTTTCTGAAGGAGTTTGCACCTATATGACACTAAGGAGCTGGTTACGAATGGACCCTCCAGGGAATTATGGGGCAGACACAGCCTTCGTCTGAGAGGAAACAAACAGGGTCCAAAACCCACTAAGTTTTTTATTGTTTCTTGAGTCTTCTTTGAGTAGGCTGAAAAAAAAAGTGTCAGTGAAGCGAGTGCTCCCACAAACCAATGGCTGTGAAGTATTGGGCTAGATCTCCCGGGGGCCTCTTCCTGTCTCTGAAATTTTGGAATCTGTATCGTATGGCAAGTAGCAAAAATAGTGAAGAGGTGTAAAAGGCAACAGAAGTATTTCATAACTGGGAAATGCTAGTGCTCGTATTGGCCAGTTTGTTCTAACCAGACTCACTCGAACCTGGAGGATAATTTGGCTCAGTCTGAGAGGTAGAGAAACACGTCATTTGTTAAGTACTTTCTGCTCTTTTTTCACCAGGCCTGGCAAAATGCGTGCACAGTGGTTTCTTTCTCACACAGTGAGGTTTAAAGGAAACTGCTTAGAGGGTGTGTCTTGCCCGAACCTGATCTTCCAGAGTGTCCGCAAACCCCGCCGTTGGAGATGTACTCCTTGGTGTCAGGCTGTTGGGTCTCCGGCAATGCCATGTTAACACAAGGGTCCCCCTCTTTTCCCTGGAGAGATAGAGCACGTTAAGCCATTCCCAGCGACAGCTACCTTAGTTTGTCTTTGACACTTGGCAGTGGGGGTGGTGGAAAGAACACAAACTTTTAGGTCTGAGATACCTGACCTGGGCCTTTAAAATACGTATGATTGTTTTTACAAATTATTTAAGTTATTGGGTCTTATTTCCTTACTTATAATGAGGTCCAGTACTAATGGGCTACTTCATAGGGTTATTATGAGGATTAAATTATGTGAACACATAGTTGACTGTTACAGTTGCCATTCCCTGAGAAGTGGAGAGGTAAATTGTGATAGAAGAAGGGAAACGTCCAGAGTAGGGCTCCTGCCTGGACCCGGAGCTCTTGAAGACAAGAGATCAGATGAAGACATGGGAGCCTGAGTGTGTGTGTGTGTGTGTGTGTGTGTGTGTGTGTGTGTGTGGTGGGGGAAAGGGAGAGCATATGACATGGGGAAAGGACGCTGAGCGCCAATGTCAATGACTTAATGTTTCAGATTTACAATGCCTGGATGATGTATGTGTCATAGAATTAATAGAATGGGGATGATAATGTCATTAACTTCGGTCACAATTAAGGTAGGACAAAAATAATGCACTGCATACATGGAAAAAACTGTGGCATGGCTACAGTGTGTAATCCAGGTATTACTTTAGGTTCACTTATTCATACACTTCTTTTGAGAGCGTGCTCCCTGCTGCGACCTGTTCTGAGCACAGACATGTTACACGGTGGTGCTCAGAGCCTGCTCCCCGTGAGCTCTCATACTAATGGGGGGGAGGGGGAGAAAAAGCAATGAAGACATACAAAATATATCAGGTGGTGAGCGTTAAAGAGAAGAATAAATTAGGTAAAGAGTGTTGAGGGGTGGCATTTTAGATGGGGTGGTCAGGGAAATCCTTTCTGATAACAACTGAGTATTTTTTAAAATCTCTCCCTTTATTCATTTCATTTAACACGCTTTTACTGAGTACCTACTATGTGTTAGGTGGTTTGCTAAGAGATGGGAACATGATAGTGGACAAGACTGACAAATTCCCTCCCTTTCACAGGGCTTTCATCCTTAGGGGAGGGGGAGAAATAAGCATATGAGCAAACACATAAGCAAGATAATTTTGTACAGTACAAGTGTATAAAGGCAGCAGACGATAACACGGGGGTACGGTAGCAGAGTGATGGTTTGGCAGGAGTGGGTGGGCTAAGGGAAGTGGGTGTCCAGTCGTAAGGCAGAATAGAAACCTTCAGAGAGCTTTAACATACAAATGCGTGATAAAACTGTAACTCTTTTTTTATTATAATGTGTGTTTGCAGTCCTAGGACATCTTTAATGCACCAGAATATGTTAAAAAAAACTTAGTCACATTAAGTTTCTATGTGAAAGAGTATGAAAAAAAATGTTGGATTATTCTGTCAGTTTCCCCTTTACTTATCTTCTTCCTGTTGATGAACTCAATCTCCCCCTCTCCACTGTGGCCCCACAACCTGAGTTGTTACGATCATCACCACTTTATCATGCTCTAGTGGCCAAAACTCTTCATACACCTGAATTACTTGAGTCATTTCAGCACTCTACCACACAGGTGGAGAATCGAAATTTCCATACAGGGCTACTTTCTAGAGTTGGATTTGTAACAGTTTTGCCTTAAAGTGTGCCCATGTCACTTAATTGTAGTGCACTTCTTCATCTCTACGATGTTGCACAAACCATTGCCCTTGGCCGGTCGTGCCTTCCTCCACCTTGTCCTCATGTTCACCTTTCAGAGCACTCCTCAGACAGTGCTTCCAGGAGGAAGCCTGCCCCAGTGAGATATTCTGTTCCTCCTTCCCGTCCTCACCTGGCCTCCTGCCCACTTGTCTTCACTGTAGATCCTGCAGCTCCTTACAGTGGTTGTCTTCACACCTCTGATGCCCCCTCTGGGCTATACAGTTCTTGAGATCAAGAGGTATATTTCATTATTTGTGGAACTCTCATGACTGCTATAGTCCTTAAAACATGGCAGGCACTCAACAAATGCTGGTTAAATAAATGAATGAATGAATAAACAAATGAACAAATCAAGAAGTGTGGGAACTGGTCAAGGCTGACTTACCCATCAGCTTCCCGAAAGTGAGTTGATGTAAGAATTCACCTTCTATCTGGTAAACTCCCTTCCTGGATTTCCCCAGAACATGTATTCATTCATTCCCTCATTCATTCATCCTGTAAACATGCCTTGAGTGCTACTAAGTCCCAGCTAAATTCTGTGGATGCAAAAATGAATAACATTAATTCCTATCATTGAAGAGCTTACAATGTAGGGAAGTGAAAAAAATCCATAGATGATTATTTTACAATGAAATTTATACTATAAAAGAAGTTTTTAATAATGTATAATGCAGCATAAAAGAAGGAGTTTCTGCTCCATGTAAGGGCATCACAGAGGGAATTACACGGGGACCTAGGAGCGGAGCCTTGAGTAGAGGCCACTCAAAAAGGCAGGAGGGAGAAGGGCCTCAGGGCCGTGGTGCTGTTTGGAATGAGGGGCACATGAAGCAGGGACATAAATACAAAGGCACAGAGGCACACGGGTTCATGGAGTGCTGCTGGAGGGGGCTGTCCCTGAGTATAGGGAGAACTGGACAGGCAGCTGGGTCTAGGTGCAGACTGAGTTTGGATACTCCAAGAAGTGTGGACTTGACTCCGTAAACATGGCCATGCCAGTGGAGGAGCTGGAGCAGGTGAGCGAAGTGGCCAATATTGTTGGCTTTTAGAATGATCACCTTAGGGTCTAGGGCAGCGGTGTCAAACTCGTTTTCACCAGGGGCCACATCAGCCTCGCGGTTGCCTTCAAAGGGCCGAATGTAATTTCAACTCCTTAACAGTTAAGGAGTAACTACATCTACACAGTCCTGATCTAGGTGGAGAATTGATGAGGGCCTGAGTTAGGACAGCTGCCAGGTGAATGGAGAAGAAGGGACGGAATGAAAGACGCTCCAGAGCAGTACAAACAGAACTTGATAATCCAAAGAGAGATGTGGAAGAAGAGAAGTGAGCTCAGTGCCACTCACTGAGCTTGGGGTATATGGTTCTGTCTCTTTAGAAGAAATCATAATCCTGACACTATACTCGTTCTCATTCCTTTAAACTCTTAGTTTATTTTTGCATATGTTGCTTTTAAGATATTTAAATACTTGCCATCAGGGATATGTTCTGATAGAGTTTTTGATCAAGTCTCTCTCTCTAAGTTAACGGTTCTTCATTCTACAGGGTCTTGGGGCCCATGAGGCCTCCACTGGGAACAAGAAAGGCCTATGCAGGCGGAGCTCCCGGCCACCTCTCCGCTGCATCACCCATCGCGCCTCCACATTTTTTGTTCTGATGCAGGGCTGAGGTCAAGAATTTCAGAAAGAGCTCTGGAGCTTTCTTATCTCTGAAATCACTAGCCTAAATCTCAGTAACTCAAGCAACATGTTTTCTTAAATGTAAGTGCTTGGCTGCAGTTCTGTGTTATATTATGTCTCTTTGTTTTGTTGTTTTATCTTTGTTTATTGTTTTGTTTTTATCTTGGAAAAATATAGGTTATTTCATGGGACTCATATTCATAAACCTAGTATATTGTGCCTGATTATTTTTAATTGTGGATAGGTCTGTTTTAATTGCCACATATTTCTGTTTCCCAAGAAACGCACATCTCACTCCCAATGGTCTGTGTCTCTTTAACGAAGGAATTAGAATAAAGCATCTGGGACCAGAGCAGGCCACAGGGCCTGTGTTGCTCTTTTGCCATCAGGCTCAATGAGGTGAAAAGTGAAGGCCAGCCACAAATCAGCTGAGAATTAACACAAGCTGTTGTTTTGGAGTTTTTCAAATATTTTCCAACTCCCATTGTGTGTTTTTGTGTTTTGTACTCAAAATCCACTGCCAAAACCTCCCCCAATGTCAACCCTTCCTGGGTCCCTGAATCGTTTGGACAGCAAACCAGACTTCTTGCAGGTCATTAATCTCAAAGAGATATGTTTGTTAAATATGAAGAGATGAACACATATTTTTACCATGTTGAGGTTCACAAATTCATTTTTTGAAAATAAGATCTTGTCTAACTGAATTTCTAGTCTACTGATTTGCATTTTTAGGATAGCATTCAGATACTCAATAACGTATCTGAAATAAGAATCACACTCCTGTGGAATTAGTAGGTACAGATGTTGAAGAGAGAATGGCTAGAACAAGAGAGGATAGAAAGCTGAGTAACCTTAAAGAGAAAGTGACATGAGACACATTGCTCTTTTCCGGGGGTG
>VMDR010012981.1:0-25663 GCA_007922815.1 Macrotus californicus | reverse complement strand
TTCACACTTCTACGTACACATATTACTAGGCATCACTTATTTATCGCGAATTATACTGTGGGTGTCAATATTCACTCAGTTAGGATTTTATGAGTTTCTTCATAAAATGTGTCTTCAGCCATCAGCACAGGACTGGGCACATAGCAGATGTGATATCAATATATGTTGGATGTATGTATGGATGGATGGATAGACAGATGGACAAATGCAATTTGACCACACAGTACTGTCTATTCTATTATTTTACTTTCTATTTTAGTTATTTTATACCTTTCAGAATAAAATCCATTATAATGTCTGTATTATCCAAAATAATTTAGAAGGGCTTTTATTTTAATCAAGGTATAGTGTTGCAACTGTGTAAGTGATATCATGCCTCTGCAAGAGACAAATTCTATTATTTTTAGTATCCTGAAAAGTTTGCATAGGAATTGTTTCTAAGCTATACGATTATTTATTGCTGCAGCGAAGAGGAAACAAAATCAATTTCCCCCCAAAATTTATGAGTGGTCTAGATAGGGCTTTAAGTTAATACATCTCTCAAGGAGATCTTTCTATAGACCCTCGGCTGCAGCTGTATTTCTTTGAAATTACAGTCTACATTTCCTAATCAGCTATATCCAGATATTAAAGTAAAATTTATGATAAAAACAGAAAAGCCTAAAGTCCTTGAATTCCATTGGTGTGAATAAAACACTTGATGACAAAATTGTTGGACAGTTGATTTTTTCCCATTAATCGTGTTATCTCAATATTTTTGTTAGTCAGAGAAAGAAAAGTGAATTTTCCACATCTTATTCTGTCAAGTTTAAGGCAAGGAAAGCTTTCTGCATGACTAGCATCAGAAACACATTTTTAAACATCTCATTACCAGTACCCTTCTTTTAAAGCACACTCCTTTTAGTATATTTGATATCAGGAAAGAGGAAGAAGAATTTATTTTATCATCATCGATGCTCTAACATTATAAATTTGGTCCAGATTACATCTTTGACACTGACAGGTGAGATGTGTGAGAGCAAACTATTCCCATTTTTTATTGTGAATATGAAAAATTCACTGAAAGGAGTTTGACTCAGTCTCACTATCTTTCACAACTAAAAATATTCAACGGCGTTGCCATTTTGTCCTGGATAAAATTAGCATTTGACTTGATGGACTTAGTAAAGCAATCTTCTCTCTCTAACCCTTTGAAGGCCTGCAGGGGACCAAAAGTTGGAGATGGGAGAACTGGCCCGTGCCTGAGCTACAACATTCATCTCAACTTCCCTGCCCTTAGTGCCCTTGGTTCTCAGGCTTTCAGGCTTGGGCTGAATCACACCACTGGCTTCCTGGGGCTCATTTGCAGACAGCAAGTGGGGGTACTTCTCAGCAGCCTCTATAATTATGTGATCCGGCTCCTCACAATACATCTGTTTAATAAATCTCCTATCGTTTCTACTTCTCAAACAGGATGCATTCTCACGTGGAAGACCACTTGCGTGAAACAGATGAATGCGAAACTGCCCTGGCTGAAGCAAGGATGGGGACTGGAGACTCGTCCAGTTCTCTGGCTCCCAAATCTGACCCCAGTAGCTCCTCAACTCCACAGACCAGTTTAAACCCCATCATGTCCTTCTATGGTAATGGAAACAGAGACTGGGAAGTTCAGGGACTAGCACGAAACCCAGGGCTCAACTTACCTTAACGGCCAAATCAAGCTTTTGCAACTGGGTTTCCATTTTGAGAACTTGGAAAATAAAGTGAAAGTATCTTTTTCAGTGGAAAGAAATGGGAAACATGGGAATTGTGTCACTGTGTAGTCATTTAAGAATTTTGGGAAGGGGAGAGGGGTTGCATTCCTTCCAACCTTCTGATTCTCATTACAGAGGACTGAGAGAGGAGAATAAAGAAAACCTCATGTTTCCTTCCCTGCCACAAAACATGGAACAATTTAATGTGCTCTAAGTTATTTATAAAAATGGCCAAGGGGGTAAGAAGATCATATTTTAAATCTATATGAGTGAGGCCAAGTCTGTTCCTGTCAATTGCTGGTCTCACCGTAACTGGGTGCATAGTGTTTGCTTCAGTCAGTTATTTTAAGAAGCAAGGCCTGTTTGTCCTCTCATTGGCTCTTTAGGATAATATTCTATTTCCTTTTCTATAATTGAAGTAAGATATTTTACTTGTCACCATTAAACATCTGAATTTTAAGCAGATCCTTGGACTGGGGGCTCATGTCTACCAGCTCATTCGACTTTAGTACCTGTCTCCTCCCCGGTAGCTTTCCACCAGGAAGCTCCATGAGTTTTCCCAGTTCCAACGTGGGCTTCTTCAGCATTCTGACTTTTCTAGCAGAGACATCATGAAGCAGATAAACACATTGCCAGGCCTTTTCTATGTCTTTTCCCATGCTGCCTGGAATCAGTTACTAACCACTGTTTTCAAGTCCTTTGCATCTCAAGGGTCATGATTTCCATCATTTTCTTCTGGAATTCAGGAAACTCCAAGCAAAAGAGGTCTGGCTGAATTTTTTTAGTAACATCAACACAGAACAGGTAAAGCAAATAACCATCGGTAGTCTTCCCATCAACATGAGCTTCAGTTGTAGTTTGCCATGTTTTGACCATGGAGCACATTTTGTCATGGGTAAGTTCCATGCCATGGAAATGAGTCAGGCAATTTATGCCCTGAACATCCTCAGTAATTAACCTGATTTTTTAAAATGCAACTTCATCATTCTGCAGATCAGCGAGGCTCACTTCAAAAACTCCACCCTTGAGACCATCAGATGCAATTTCATTCCTTGAGTCCTTGTGACTAGTGTTGTTCCAATATTTCTTACATGGAACCTAGCTAAGGGTATCACTTCATACCAATCTTTCTCAGAAAATGGATCCACTGCTTTCTTCTTGGCTCCCTTCCTGCCACCTTTCCTAAGGCGATTGTTCTTGCTGATACCACGGCTCTGCTCAGGGAGTCAAAAGGGTCTGTTTTCTTCATCTATGTGCAGATGGCCCAGAGTGTTTCTCGTTTGGTTGTATTGCTTTTGTTTGTGGTGTTTGACAATAAACGGAGTACATGGATTTATTCTGGCCTTGCTGTTCACCTCAGTGCTGGTCAGCCTCTCTTTCATGGTCCATGGGATGGATGCTCCCTGTTGTAAGGTTCAACTTTGCTGTAAAAGAAAGGATTGTATACGCTCTCCAGCCCCTGGTTCTCTGATGCTGTGAATGACTGGAGATGATGAAAATTTATAGCTGATTGAACCCTTGCAAGAGCTCTTTGTCACCAAGACCCTGGCACAACTTTCACTAAGGACTTATTTCCATTAACAGGAGTGCAGTTGTCTGCCATCTTCTTTACCTTCCTGCCCAATAGTCTTCTTGAAGTTACACACTTTCCTTAAAAAAGGAAAATTTCTATGGAGGAGGAGCATTAAAAGTAGCAGCATTTGGGAAACCCCTCCCCACCTGACACATGATCAAATGACAAGTTGGCATTCACTGTTAGGGATGCGGTAGGTAACAGCTTGTTAAATATTTAACATATTACAGAGTATCAACATGTGAAATAAGGACCAAAGAATAGGAGAATCAATTAGGGATCATCCCACTTATGACCTTTTCACTCTAAGTCCTAGTGCTTTTCCTTTACTGCCTTCAGAACTGGGGCACACAGAAATTCCTCTGAAATTGTAGTAGTAAAATTGACAGTCATGTCTACTTTTCAGGGATGTGATTTCTCACCTGTGTCAGTGTCTTCAAAGGCATTTTGGCAGACAGGTAGGAAGGATGCCATCAAGAACTGCTTTCCAAATGCCATACTATTGGACCATCATCACAACCATCTTTAGATAAAGGATGGATAGGAGAGAAATGTTCTCTGCTCAGCTCCAGAGGATTTTATTTCCCTTTTACACAAACTGCTTTATGTCAGAACACAAGTTTATACAAAATTAATGTGTTATATATACACCGAGCCTGAGTGACTTAATTTTGGATATATAGACATTTTCAATGATTAAATATTAGTATGTAGATATTGAAGGGCCTCTCAGGAATGTCAGAGCTCCCAGCCCTCCTTCATGTTTTGTCTAAAGCAGGATTTAGGGGTTTTTAATAGACTTTAGAAGGCCTAGAAATCTCCATATATACAGCCTCTCCTGCCCTGATTTATTGGTGGATTTCCTGTGGAATTTTTATGTGACACTTGATTTCTCCTATGGGGCTGGTCAGCTCCTGATTGGGTAAAGTAAATTTCCAGCCAAGATTAAGCACAAACAAAGCCAAAATTCATTTATTTTAATAAGGGAAATTGAGGTTCTGAAGATCTGGCGTTTCCTTTTTTAAATAAACTAGTCTGTCAGGAGATTCTTTGTAACATATTTGGTGGGAATTAAGACAAAATAAATTTAATGCTCCTAATTTCTGGGTTACTCATTAAAGTTTTTTAGTGAAAACTGGTTCTGTGGGCAAGTATTATGTTTGGGTTTCCCCTTTCCTCCTCTTTTTAATGACTCATAGGATGAACTGCTAGAAGTATTTCTACTTTTCCTGAGGCCTGTCGACTCACCATCCCAGATGCTGTGCCTGGCCTCCACACAGAGATGGCATTTCTGCTGATGTTTAACAGATGAACATGAATTTTCTAGCCAGAGAAAAACTAATGATAGACTTGTATTAGAAACTGTATAAGCTCCTTATATATATTTTTTCATCATTTATTTCGCACACACACAAAAATGCCTGTGCTAATGGAATAAGAGACTTTCCTTAGAGAAGGGACAACATGTGACAAAGAGGAGAGAACTGCCCATTTAGGAGTTAGGCTTGCTGGTGGGAGAAGGTCATCTGGGAATGGAATAAGAGAAGGAAGAAGTTAACAGTCCAGCTTTCTGGCATGAGTGAAGTGATGACAGATTTACATGTGGGAAAGACAGAAAGAGGGGTAGATTCTCGGTTAAAAGGTGAGAAAGTTAATAAACTAATATTTGGATATGTTGGATTCAAGATACCTTTGGGACATCCAAGAGGTTATGTTGACATTTTTAAATGTATATCTGGAGTATGATAGACAGCTGAAGATATAGTTATACATCTGGGAAGAGTCTGCAGAAAAGTACATTATAAAGTCTATATATCAAGGTTGTAATGTACATTTTATCTAGTTTTCTTTTTCTAATCTTGACAGTAATCACTCAATTTGTATTTTTGAATGACTGAATAAATATATAAGTAAATCAGTGAGTGGATTAAAATATTATTAGAGAGAGGACTTATGTTGTGGTGAATGAAAACAATCGATATTAAAAAGAAGAGAACAATATTTTTAACGAAGAAGTCTTTCAGTACTCAATCACTAATTGTCTACTTGTAATGTTCTATGCTCACTCATTTGGCAAGTTCAATTCTTCCATGGTATTGAGCCCTTAACTTTTCTGACAGTTCTCCATCAATCAGAAATGGCCACAATGCTGCTTAACAAACCACTCCAAAATTATTGCCTTAAAATAATAATTACTTATTTTTGCTCACACGGCTTCTTTTACACTGGCTGGAGTCTAAGTTGGCCTAGTCCAGGCTCACTGGGCTCAGCGGCAAGCTGCAGACGGGATGCAGTAGAATTTTCTCATTTGTCTCTTATCCTTCTTCAGAACAGCAGCTAAGTCTCTCACAGCAGAAGCAGGAGAGGCAAAGCCCTACCCTCCAAGCACGTTCCAAAGCTGCTTGCATCCTGTCTCGCATTGCCTAAAGATGTCAAATAAATGGGCTCACCCCTAAGGGGCAGAGAAGTCCATTCCCTGTATAGAATCATGGAAGGGGACTGAATATTTTTCAACGAGAGTCCTATCTACCACCTTTGCCAAAATCAGTCCTTGGAGTTTCATGGTCTTCCCAACATGTCAAGTCTGTAAATCGCCTACCGGATATTTTTCCTTGAATGTACCACATCATTTCTAAGAGGCATCCCTTCCCATACTCCTGCCAAAGGACTTTCTTCATTTTATAGTTTTCATATTTCACATGAGCTCTGAAGCTAGCTTTATATATTTTTCAGAGCAATTAGTAACTAAATATTTCCAAATTCCCCTATGGCATTTCTCTTCAGGTTCTCCTTTTCTGCTCCATTCTAGCTGTCCCTGGTGTATTGACTCTCCCATTCCCACAGCCGGGATGATACTCCCAAACTCTACTTACATTCATGTCACCTTCTACTCAATTAAGCCTGCATATCATTCATCTTGCCTACTAATGTGTATTTTCATGATGTCAAACATTTAGTTGGACATTGGTGGACTATTTCATTAACACAGCAAGTATCTATTGAGTCATCCTCAAGGCCAGATACATTGACACGCATGTAAAAGGTGAACCAAGAGAGAAGGACTTTTGGCCCTCATACTAGCGGGGTCAGAGAGAAAAGAAACATAAAACTAATCTGAGAACTATCTAAGAAAAACCTAGATAATAGTGAATACAATGTAGCAAACTGTAGGAATGATTTGACAGAACATAACTGGGTGTCCTGTTTTGAATGGGGGCTTGGAAGGCTTCTCTGAAGAGGTGACATACAAGTTAACATTTAAATGGCCAAAAAAGTGACAAATGTGCAAAGATTGCTGAGAAGGACGTTCTAGGCAGTGAACAGCTGGTGCAGAGATCTTGGGGTGACAAGAATGGCGTTGGCAAGGCTGAGAAGCAAGCAAGACCGGTGTGGCTGGACCATTAAGGGGGACAAAAAAGATGGCTTGTTTCATGACATTGGAGAGAGGCAGGGAGAAAACCATTTAAGGGATTCTGGCCATGGAAACAAGATTTAGATTCCATTCTAAGAATTATGGAAAGACACTGGAGACTTTTAAAGATAGGAACTAACTTTTTTTTTTAAAGTACACTTTGGCTGTGTTTTGGAGAACTGATTGTATAAAAGTTGCCAGGTATGAAAGAAGAATCCAAAATTATGTAGCCAAGGTAGCATTGCAAGGGAAAAAAAAGATCAAGTTTTATATTTTGTGTTGTTTTGTTTACTGAACTCAAGAGTTGTATTTAGGCGTATTAAGTTAGAATGTTCTGATTAGACATCTGATTGGAGCTGTCAAATAGATACTTGAATTCAAAGGTCTGGAAATCTGTCAAGAGACCAGGGTTATAGATTATAGTTTCAGCAATCATACAAACACTGTGTCATGGTTTAATTTCAAGGTATGAGGACATTTTGGATTAAGATTCAGGTCAGTGATGATGCTAAAAGGAGTCCCTTGACAATGAACTTCCAACTAGTGCAGGGCTCTTCACTGCTCTTCTGGATGTCGAGGTAGTTCAAACATCCGTTAAAAAACAAAAACAAAAGCAAGATAAGGCAAGGAACAGCCCTCTGCCAATGTTTAACAGTTCTTGAGTTTGGGCATATACTGCTTAACTAAATGGATTTCTTGCTACTGCCCTGTCCAAACTGACCACTCTAGGCAATCACATCTCCCTGTGACCAGCGTGTCCTTCCTCACATCCAGCTACATTCTCCTACCTGTTCTTTTACTTAGGATCCTATTCTTGTCCTTCTCAGTGTCTTCCAATTTTACTCATTCTTCAGGGTGTTAAGTATGTCAGTTTACAAAACCTTCTTTTATTTCCCCTCGCCCCCATTGATAGCTCCCCTTATTTTTTCCTTTAGCACAAAAGTCAACAATCTTTTATTGTCTTATGTCTATTTAACTGTCCTTGAGTTCTCAGGCGGGTTTTCTTTCCAGTCAGACCATATGTGGCTTTCTCATATCCTATTTATGAAAACGTATTAATGAGAAAAATATAAGCTTTGAAATTCGAGAGCCATAAGCTCAGCTTCCGGCTCCATGTTTTATCAGCTTTGGAAGTTGAGCTAATTATTTAGTGTCTCTAAGCTCCCAGTTTCCTTTCATATTGGTTCTACCTCATACGGATAGAAATGTAATATTCAAAAACCTCTCTTACAATGCTCTGCATATTGAAAGTTCTCAATAAATATTAGATGCCCTTACTTTCTTCTCCTTGGCTCCTTAGCATCTACCTAAATATTGGGATCACAGTAGGAGTCACCACCTGCTATGTGGACAAAAGAAGAAGACATATAATTGGTTATAAATTTCTACACCCCCGATTTTTTTGTTTGTTTGTTTTCCTCTTCTTAATATCCCACTGTGACTCACTTGATTTTCTGAAATGTCCTTCTTAATCAAAGTGCTATGTGGCCTGCAATTTTGCAAATTGAAGTGGATTGAAATTAGTTTTGTCAGAGAATTTCATGACACCCTCAACCCCTTCCTGGAAATAATTGGAGACACCCTGGGGTATCACAGACCAGGGCTCAGGAATCACTGCTCCGTGTTGCCTGGCTTGTACTTTTATGAGGACTAAATTGACAGCAGCGGTTCATTAGTGGAGCGTGATTGAATGTGTATGGCTTGCTGATAAACTTGTGAGCACTTGGGGAACCATGACAAATGCTTTCCTCGTCTCCAAAAAGGATGAGCAGAAAAGGTCAAAGTGTAGGGATGTGTGTGTGGGTTTAATAAAAATTGATTAGAAATAAGATGCTTTAGACATCCAATTCTAATAAGAAATTAGTATTAGGATGACCATTTAGAGATTGCCTCAGTACTTTTTGCTTCTTTCTATCTCACACTTACTAAAAGTAAAAAAAAAAAAAAAAAATCACACCCCCTACCTTGTGTTTGGTGACTATAGACTTCACCTAATTCAAAGAAGAAAGGAATTTTTTAAAAAAGAAGAAGAAGAAGAGGGAAGGTAAAGAGAATATCATGAAGTGTTTGCTCCCATAAACTAAGGCGGAAACTTCTCAGTATTAGGCTGTTGTGGGTGGGTCAAAAAAGGATGTGATTTAGCTCTGACTTCTGAGGAGCAGCTATTAAAGTCCACTGGCATACACAGAGGGTAGAGTCCTGTAGTGTTTGTTAATGATAGATGTCTTTGAGTTGTTCATCAGGGTTCGTATTTAGTTCTCTTGCCTTTTTCAGGAGCTGCATTTTGAAATAGGTCATCTTGTTTCTCAGCACACCCAGTCAGGAAAGGCACAGGACAGAGTTACTCTGCATTCTTTGAGCATTTAAAGGTTATTCTATAGCTGTGGCCATGCTCATTCGCACACAATCTGCACACTAATTCCTCAGCCCAGAGGGCTCACAACAAGGAGAGATCTCATTAGGAAGTCCTTTGACATTCCCTTTCTTTCTTCCTTTCAACTGTTCACTTCATCCTGAGAAAAGCATGTGCCCCACCCCATCGATCTGCATCCTTTGGCCAGCAGCCTAAACTCCTGGAAGCCAGCCACACAGGAAATGTGGATTCAGGGGAAGAAGCCTCCTTTCAAGCCCCAGGGAGCCTTTCAGCACTAATTAGCACAGCGAAGGTCTCAGGCAGGCTGCAAGTCCTGAAGCAGGAATGGCAGGTCAAGGGCCAGCGCTGCAGGGGACCCCCCTCTTGTGTTCTCTGAAATATTTTTGATCTCAATATTTTCTTTCCAGTCTTCCCCATGAGGACTCTCATGCACGTCAGAACATGAGAATAAAATATGGTTTGAAAAATTTTAGTTGTAACAAATGCACATAACATAACATCGTATGTAATATTACTAATAGCAAATATTTATGGATTGCCAAATCAGAGGAAAGCACTTGCACCTTAGCTGTACTCTCTAATTTGATTTTTGCGGCAATTCATAGATGTTGTTGGTGCCATTTTAACTTAAGGAAACAGTGGCTCATGATAAGAAGTAACTTGTTCAAAGCCAGGAAGTGATAGTCAGGTCTTAAATGTCAATCTGTTATTACGTCATAGTCTGTGCCCTTTCTACCATTCTAGGCTGCAGATAGACAGATAGGTAGGTAGATAGATAGATAGAGATGTCTATATGCTTATAAAGTACAAGAGCATAATCAACATCAGCTTTAAAAGATTCCTGTCATCTAGGGGAAGAGCTTATGTGCTGAGAGCCTTCCCCAGAAATCAGAATGTGTGACTTTTGCAGTGAGATGTCTTCGCCCTGGTCATTCCCACTGTGGATCAGCTCTCTGCCTGCCCCTAAGAATAAATCTTATTGATAATGTTGACACCAGCAATGAGCTCTGAATTGATTCCCATCTGATATGCATCCATTGGTAGTGATTTGTTCCTTCGTTTGCTCTGCTTTCCTGCTAGCAAGCAAAATGTAATTAAACTTGGAAGCATGATTTTAATCCCATTCCCCAGTGCCTCAATCTTTCCTTTCCAAATCAATCTAACCACAGAAAATTATTAAAGTTAAATAAACCTGGGAGGGGGGAAACAGGCATACAGCAAGAAGGTAGGGTTCTAAGTTTCTGGGGAGTCTTTTGCAACATCAAAGAGAGGACAGTGAGTGAGAGGTTAGGGTGTGGCTAGAATAGAGCAGACTGAATGAAAAATGAGTGTGTGGCTCTGTCCGAAAAGGGAGTCTGGGAAATCAGCTGTAAAATTCCACAGGGCACAGGCTGCTCCCAGCCCTACCACTGGAAAAGTCGAAGTGCCCCCCAGTTTCAGGTCCTGTTCTTGAGTGAGTATCTCCTGGCTGTTTTTGGTCAATGTCACCTTCTCCGTGCCTTCATTCTCCTTCCCAAACAGATGCCATGCAGGTCTGGTGACCACTGGTCCCTGTGCTCACTCACTTGAATTTTAGTGTCCCTGGTGATACTTTGCCATCCAGTTTTGTTGTAAATGTTATCTATCAATTTTGGTTTTGTAATCTAGTTGTTCTCTCTTTACGTGGTACTTGGAGAGTTTGACACTTATTTTCTTTCACCCCATGGTTTCCACTGGGCCTTTAACTGGCATGAGACTCCTTGTGTTTTTATGGCTGGTCCACATCATTTACTTTCTTCCCTTCCCCCCTGTAACCCGTTTCTTTAAGACACATAAAATCAGATCATTCTATGCACTTTCCCTTCATTATCTCTCTGGTCACTTCTCTTCACTCATTAAATATTTTAAGCATTAGATTTCTATCTATTATTTACCACTGCTAGGTATTATTCTTAGAAAATGCAACATCCGCATTAACTATTTACTCAACAACCTAGTCTCACACAGCCCTGAACTCATTCTTATATTAGCCTACCACTTCCTGCCCCAGGGGTGCATTCTGATGGTCACATCTGAGACGTGAATAATAACCGCATCGTTCATAAAATCTTTATTTCAAGTACAGCCCTCTCCTCTAAACCCTTTCTACCTTTCTATCTCGCTATTCTATTATTGCTAATCCCCAAATTCTTTGATCTCATTGAGATTTCCAGTTGATTTACCACATTATTTATTTTTTTTATGGAACATACCCTTTATATTTTCATTCTCATCCTTAGTTAAGTTATACACCATAGCCCATCATTAGTTGCTCCTTTGAATATGCCACTGCTGGAATATCGTTAGTATTGTATGAAGGTTAAACCATATGGTCCAACACTTCGAGAGGGGATTCCACACTCGGAGGCCGGAGGGAGAAGAAGGAGGCACTTTTAGGAGAATAATGAATATTTTAAAGGTCAAACAATATAGGAGAAGTGCTCGGCTAAACAAGTACACAGAGGCCAGGTGACAAAAATTCTTTAAAAGCCTTCCAGTTTTCTGTTTTGTTTTGTTTTGTCTTAGGCAATAAGGCACCACTGAATGCTGGTGACTTATTTGTGGTACTCTGGGTTGCCTTTGCTAGGGCTGCTGTAACAAACTACCATGAACTTGAACAACAGACCTTTACTGTCTTACTGTGCTAGAGGCTGGAAGTCTGACTGAGGTGAAGGTGTTGGCAGGACCATGCTCCCTCTGGAGCCACTAGGGAAGGACCTGTTCAAAGACTGCCCCTACTTTTTCCTGGTATTGCCTTCATTTATGGCAGCACAACTTCAATTTTACATGACATTTTCCTAGTGGGTGTGGCTCTGTGTCCAAATTTCCCCTTCTTAGAAAGGACACCAGTTATATTGGATTAGGGCCTACCCTACTCCAGTATGAGCTCATTTACACTTAATTAATTACATCTGCAATGATCCTAGTTCCATATAAGGACATGCTCTGGGGCCCTGGGGGTGACGACCTCAACCTTTGAATTGTGGGGTATACCATTCAACCCCTTATATGAGTGTGCATCAAAAATATTTTTGACATAAATGTAAATTCAAATGCCACCTCACTAGGGATTGTCTGCTGTGGACTGGATGAAAAAACAAACAAAAGAACCCCAACAATAACAAGGGACCCCTTGTAGATTTTCTCTTTTTGCAAATGGTCTGGTTCGGAGAGGGAGCAAGGCTTCCAACACGGTAGGCGGCCCACACCCACGGCGCCCAGGGGAGATCCACATCGCCCGAGAGGAAGATCAGTGCGGAACAGGGATGGAGGGGGCACCGCGGCATTTCCACGGGCGAGACTCACAAAGGTCTCCACTTTCCCGTCTGGTAGCACTCACCAAGTTAGGCCAAGGGAAGTCAAAGTAATTTAGATTCAATCTTCTCGCAGAAATGAAATGAACAGAAGTTTTATTAAAAGGAAATGAAGAGGAAATTGAACTTTCATATTTCATTGTGCAATTGCGATGACACAAAACAATATTCGTGAACGGAAGTTTGAAAGATTGTTATTTATAAGCCTTTCCTCCCCCCTTGCATTCACCTACACTCTACTTGCTTTTTGTCAAAATAGGGGGCGAGGCATTTTTTTTTTTTTCCACCCTTAAGAGCTGAGTCACGGTAATAGTATGGCCGCCCTAAGCTAATGTGCTCTGTATGATATAAATGTTTTTATACATTTTGTATAGAACAAATTTAGCGGGAGCTGGAATAAAAGTCACCATTTATTTTTCATATTATTATTAGGTACAACTTAGATAAAATTATTATTTTTTTGGCCTTTTTCATCTTTTGGGGGGCAAGCGGGGCTATAGTAAGTAAAACCATAAAGGGATTGGAAATGGAAATGGCTTCAGCACGTTTTCCTGTTGAGAAGTCAGAACGTGTGTTTTTAGGATTTCATTCCTATTTCGATGTGTCATTCTGTACAAAGATGGTGTGACTGAAATAAGACTTGCCATGATGGAATTATTTAAGGGAAAGGGAGTGTTGCTTTCCTTATCGGCGCCACTCAGGGCACTAAAATGTTGACTTGAATGGTCAGGCGGGCCTTCCAGGTGAGGCATCTGTAATACAATCTTCAGGGTTCCTTAATATAGGACTTCACGCGTGTGCACTGTATCTGTTGGGAATAGCTAAAGGCATATTTACAAATGGGCACTGAAAGCTGCTGTCTCTCTATACCTGAAGATCAGCCCCCTTTCTTGCGGTATTTATTTTGTGCAGAGATCTGTCTCCTGCCCCTGGTCACTATGGAGCTGGCAATAATTCTTAACCAATGGCTGCTGAAGGATGTATCAAAGGCTGGGCTGTGATCACAAAAGCTCCAGCCAGGATGGCTTAACACAACAACTATTTCTCATTCGTCCTACCTGTCCCACACTAGAGAGGACGGGGCTTTGCTGCACGAAGTCTTTTAGGGACCCAGGTTGACAGCGGCTCCTCTGTTTTGCAGCCGGACCTTCTCACCGCAGCAAAGGATGAGAGATACTGGAGATTTGTGCATGGCATTTAGCTGTAATAGCTCCCAAATGACACACATCAGTTTTGATTACATGGATGGGCCAGAATTAGTCAAGAAGCTTAGAGATCTTAGGAATGTTCAGTGAATCATAACAGAGGTCCACATTTTCTTATTATACAACAAAGACCGAGTTCACACTGCCCTTGAATTCTATCACCTGAAGTTGATGAGCTGCTGGTGGCTGTATTTTCTCTTAATGGTTGGCAACGCAGGGAAGGGGTGAAAAGAAGCTTAGTAAGGCCGGACCACCATGTTTGGTGAGCTCGAAGATTAGGGGAGGAAAAAATGAGGAAGAGCCTGTAGTCTGAAACAGTTAGGATTTGGAAAGGTGATTCAGGAGTCAGATCATTTCCTTGGCTCTTTCAATTGTAAATTTGTTACATTTCCAATCCTCTGTCCTTTTTACTGTAATATTTAAATCCACAGGCTCTATAAGAAAATGAGGCTACCAAGGAGGAAGACCAGATTCTTTGAGGGAATTATCAAAGAACCAACGTTGAGAGAAGTCTGACAGATGACCCCTGTGGTCCTTTGACTAATGAAAGGGTGATTCCTGATAAGTGTGCTGCCGCAGGAGAAGCTCTCGGAAAGTTCAAGGAGGAGCCAGGAAAGAAGAATGAATTTGCATTAAAGCAGAAGAAAGAGTTTGAGGTTTTCAATAGAGGGGCTCCCGCCCTTGAATGTGACACGGCCTGATACTGATTAGCAGCAGAAAGAAATGGAGGAATGTACATTCCTAGAGAGCAAAGGTCCTGAAATTTAGAGCTGGGTATATGTTCTTCCACATTATCTAGCCCATCTCCTTAATTTTATTGCTGCAATATCGACACCAGAAGAATACAAGCCGTTTCATAGCATGCTAATCGGTATTCCTGGAAAATAGCGTTCTGTGGATAATTAGCTTAGGAAATTCTGCTTAAATCAAGTTAAGGAGATATGTGTGCTGAAGGGCTTCTTTCGGTCTTTAATAAGATAATGCGTGGTTACTCTCCAAGAGAGGGGACAGATCAAGGAACATTTTCTTAAGATTGACCATATAGTACCTGATTTTTGTCAAAATAATCTCTCTGGCAAAATGTACAAATATCAAAATAAACAGTCATTTCTTCTGAAGATTTTACACAGTAATGCTCTTATGAGAAAGGAGTTACATCTTAGGGTCTGTTCTCCCCCTTGACTTCATCAGTGCCGGCGGTTCTGATATCAGGCCCAGAAATAGTTTTCTTAGAGGTAATCTTACCTTTGACACTTATCAGCTCTTTGCTCTCTTGGTCTTTGCACTCCCAGGGGGAATTTAAACCCTTTCCGTACGGGTGCTGGACATATCCGGCGCCCATCTGATGACCTGTGTGGACGAGCGCCGGATATATCCGGCATCCATCTACATATAATTGTAATAAATTTTACTTATATAATTGATAGAATTTCATATAACTATCTCTTAATATTAAAGTTACAAACAACACTTGGAAAAAAGCATTGTTTTATTAAGCATAGATCTTATATAAGGTTAGGAAAGTCTTCACACAAAGGAGGACTGACCATGTGCTATGTGCGCGTTTTCAGCGCGGCACCTCGGACAGCGGGAGTGTCGCGGCGGAAAGAGCGCTCGTACGGAAAGGGTTAAACCTTGCTGAAAATGCAGCCTCACCTGAGCTTGTCATTACTCTCTGTTGTATCACCCACCCTGGAAGATTTTGCTTCTCCTGCAGCAGTTGGCGGAGGGGAATCCCAGAACCCAGTTGACTGTGCTTTCTCCAAATGAAACCTCTGACTCTTGTACACTCATCTGGTGTTTGAAAATGACCATGATTACAAAACCTGAATAAATAAGGAATACCTAGGGCTTTGTAAATATAGGACGATGCCGGTCTCAGTAAAACAGCCCCTCTTTTCGGCCCTGCAATTCCTCGCTCGCATGTGCCCTGCCAGGCCCTGACAGAAGAGAGTGGATGGATCCAGCGGGGGTCTGATGTTTTCAAGCTGAGAATGCTAGAGAATGAGCCCCCAGTCCCTCCCAATCTCTTGGTCCCTCGGGTTGCTTTGAAAAGCAGAAAACATCAAGAGAAAGCGCTGTTCTGACTTGCTCACTTAGTGAATTTGTCTTTGAGTCATGGAAGGAATCAAAAGTCTTAGCTAAAATTGAAATTCAAAAAAGGTCAGTTCTCTAGAAATCAGGTGAGTGGATTTCACCAAGAAATGGGCAAGTAGATCCCACCAAGCGGAGTGATAGCAGTTAATAACAAAGATTTCTAAGGCAGGGCAAGAAGCAACAAGTGACTTCTGTGAACAAAGCGGTGAAACTTTGAAAGCAGGGGAAACGAGGGAAAATGCACATCCTTGGTTAACATAATTAAATATCTTTCTTGCTGGGATCATTGCTGGAGTAATTGTCCAGAGTACTTCCGTTTCTATTAAAGGAGCTTAGCTTTTACTCTCGGTAAGTTAGATTATATATTGGCATTCGGGACTTTCAAATATATTTTAATAACAATTTTTACAGGAATGAATTCTGAGTCTATTTTCAGCCTTGAAATACACCATAGAATATTCTGCATTTATTGGAAAGTAGAAAATCTGTCTGGAATGTGAATGTCAACACAGCTTACTGGGGTCCATTTGGATCTCTTAACAAAAGTCTCTAAGTCACTTTTCCCATCACTGAAGTAATGGGCTACAGAAGATTGGTTTTTGCTCCCTGGTTTTGAACGCAGGGGTGTGAATCAAAAGGTACATATAAGCATGAACACATGGGTGGCACACTTGTGGTAAGGTACAACATGATTTTAAGTCTCCTGGAAATTCCCTTGTGGATGTCGTTTTGTCCCAAACTATATACCCTATATTGAAATATAATGAGGAATTAACAAGTTATATTTTGAAGCGCATATATATTTTTGAGAAATTGGAATATTCTTAAGATATTGAGAATAACGGCATTAATAATGAACCTACATTTTCTCATTGTAATCCTTATCATGTTTCTATAAAGTGAGCATTACTATATCCTTTTGCAGATTAAAAGAAAAAGAGGAATTATTTAAACTTTCTTTGAAAATTCTGAAGTATCTACTAAGGCTTTACATCTGCACCATGGACAGGATTTTTCATCACTTGGGTGGGTAAATGAATAAATACCACATACAGTCAAGTTGACTCCAGCTTCCTGCTAGATAAGAAATGAACGCTGTGGTATGTGTGGCGTTTGTGATGATGCAGGTTAGTGCCCACACCCAGCAGAGTGGGGCTTTTTGTTTTCTTGTGCGTGGTATGCATACAGACATCTTAATGTTGGGCAACATTTCAGTTTACTTTACCAAGGGTATTGAAAGCAAGCTGCTAGGCAAACAGGAGCCCCCACTGTGGAGCCAGAGGTGTCCTGCCCTGGCCCCCAAAGTGCCACGGTGGGGCTTAGGAACCCAATTGCTGGTTCACCAGAGCTTTTTGCACTTGAGCCTTCCTCATCCATCACGTTAGGACTTTAGGACTTCCAATCCTAGCATTTCTGGGGAGCCAGCCTTGAGGTCAGCCGCACCAGGAGGACACATGTCCTGGACCACCATCTCTGCCTTGCTAGGCAGAGCCCGGGATCCCACAACCCTGTGTGGGGAGTCCTCCACTCCGTCTCATGGGCATTTCTCTACTTCCTCTGGAAGAAAATTCCACGAGGCAGGGCTTGCTTTGCCTTCTGTTTTCACTGCTAACTCCCTTACTGAGAGGACTGCCTGACTCGATGGGGAGTCAACGTGTTCTAGCCGAGTGAAGGAAGCGTCACCTCAATAGGTAACTCTGGCCATGCCTAGGCTCCCTCCACATGGAGCACATCGGAATTTACTGGGCCTTCCGGCCCATTCTGTCCTCATTCCCTTCACCTCAGATTTCAGCTGCTTCCTACATAACAGACAGAAAGAGAGTCCTTTAACCTGACCCAAGTCTGAACTTAAAAATTACAGAACTCCCATCAGAGTATATGATTGAACTTTTTCTCTGTTCTCAGACCATACTTTTTTCCTTTTTCTAATTTGTACCCGCAAGAAAAACCTGAACAGATTAAATTTCTCCTTTCAAAACCATTATTGCAATTTTAGCTTGAAACAGTGACCCAAAACAAAAGACGGAAATATATTTCTATATTTTTCATGTCTATGTTTTCTCCTTATAAAAGTAATACATGTGTATCATAGAAATTATAGAGAGTAAAAAGATAAACATCCCCCATAATTATATCTCCCAGAAATTTTTTATATGACTGGGCTTAATACCCTTTCCTGCCTTGCCAAAACACACACACACACACGTACATATAGGCCATTCTGTAAGTCCTTTTGCAAATCGTACTTTTTTCCACCCCTCTCAAAAATATTTCACATTTTCTCCTAGAAGTTCCACATCACATCATACTAAGAAGATGCGATATGAACTTGCCTATTCTAACTAAGCATAGTAAAACACTGAACATAATATTAGAGAACAGGGTCAATGCCAACCAACCAGAGCCGCAAGCCTGTGAGCCGACAGATAGAAGAGGCAGCATGAGGTACTGGCGGGAGGGAGGGGCAGGCTGAAACCACTGTCCTCATGGTCTTGTCCATTCTGAGTTACCTGATGGTCACAAATCTCTTAAGCAGAACCGTATGTGCCATAGAAATATATTATAAATTCAGAATTTGTCTTCTTGTTGGGAAAGGTGAACTCACAAATTATTGTGAATCAGTGGCCACAGATGGAATATTCTTGATTACCTTTAAAAATCTTTCAGGGTCATTCTACATGATTTCATGCTAAATAACATCCCCTTTCAGTCCATTTCACACTGATAAAGATTGCCTGATAAACAGACATTTTCCCCTTCAATATATCTGAAAACAACTTATATTATAAGTGCTTTGGTTTGTTTAGGTAAACTCCTATGTACATGACCATAATGAATAGTAATAACGATGGAATTAAGGGCATGCTTTACTGGTAGAAAATTGACTAAAAAAAAAGTTACTGGCAATTTAAAGTTTAAATTAATCCATGAAAAACACCAGTCAGGGACTACCACTGGGGACAAAGAGAATACGGGATTTGGCCCTTCCTAAAGAATCTCTTTCTTCCAGGGAGTCAAAGGCAATATTATAAGGTCCCTATCAGCATGAGCAGTGGGACTGGCCAGAAGTAGCTGGATTGGTACAGTGCCTGCTCGTATCAAGCACACAGTAGGCATTTGTTAATGATAATAAGCATTTCTGTCTGCCACATCGGGAAGGGCCCCCACACAGCCTTAGTCTGTGGTTATATCCTTGGTCTTCTTCCACAAATTCAGCCTAATATTCTGGCAAAAGCTTTGTTTTCCTTGTGACAGTTTTGTCTGTATTTCTTATCCTACCATTTATTCCTTTATTCACTCGATCATTTATTCATTCATCAACTCATTATTTTTTCATCACAAATTTACTTATGATCTATTCTGCTCAAGGTACAGACAGCTCATGTAAACCACAAGAGAAATCTCTGCCTTCTTTCTTGAGGCCTATAGCAATCCCCTGGTCATATCATAAGGGTTAAGATAGCGAACTTTGGGGACACTCTGAGAACACTTAGGAAAGGCAGCTACTCGGGTGCTGACAGTCACAGGATGCTTCTGGAGGAAATGACTTTGAAAGAAAGACCTGAAGATAAACAGGAGTTGGACAAATCGAGACTGTGTGGAAGAATTACAGTGGTGAGAAGATTATTAGAAGATGGAACAGCATGTACAGAGACATCGTTAGGATTTTCCAGGGAAACAGAATGAGTCCCCTCTATACCTCCAAAGGAAAAAAAAAAAGTAGAATTTTGTCCTGTGATTTCCCAGCTGATTAGAAGAGAAGATTGAGAGAGCAAAAATGAGCAAGTCAGCAAATATTTATTCTACTTTTGTTATGACTATATATTTGTCAAAGTTCTATGTTTTATTAAACAGCTGAGAGCTAGGTTTATTACTTTTAAATACATAAAAACAAGGTACAGGGTCTCCAGGTGTACACTTGTGTCAGGCCCCACAAACTTGAAGGGTGAGCCCAGCACCGACACTGAACTTCCCCATCCCAGTGCCCCTTAGACTGCCTCGTGATTAATTTATGCTTTTCATTTTCTCTGACTAGATTGTGGGGTAATCTATTCTTCAATGACAAGTCAATAACTGGCACGTAGTAGATCCTGAACAGATGAGAGCTGAAGGAAAGAAAGAACGAAAAACCCATGAAAAGCCCTCATTTCCCTCCTTAGCATCTGCAGATATGAAGTACCCCCATTTATAGGATGATTATATCATGGATGTTCAAAAAAATCTTAAAACTCATGTCTTCTCACAACAATACTCTCATTTTTCCTCTATCAGTCTACCTAGTATACGTAAAGCATTTCTCTCTACATTTTCTACAAACTCCCCTATGAGAACTTGGGGAGGAAGGAAGGAAGGAAGGAAGGAAGGAAGGAAGGAAGGAAGGGAGGGAGGGAGGAAGGAGGAGACGCTGTCACTGCTGGGAGCACGCATTCCCTAAGAACCTACCTACCTTTTTTTGTGTGTGTGTGTGATATAATTTATAAGTTCAAGTTGTGCTTTGACTGTTTGGAATAGATTCTTTTCCTAATTTGTGAGAGAGTTCCTCAGTTGGTAGACGTATGTCTCTACTTAAGTCTATTCTATTTTATAGAGTTGTTGGCTTGGTCATGATATAAAAGACTACTGCGTTAAAAGAAACACCTGCTGGTGAAGACTCAGGATTTTTAGAAGACTCCTTTTATTCGATGCCACTGGTTTCTCAATCACACATTCTGCCACTCCGCATTGCCTATTAACTGAACCTAGAGTGTGACTGATAGACGGGCTAGTGGGGCAAATAACACATGGTGGAATAAATCTGGAATACGACAAGGTCTGTCCAGAAAAAGTCCAGCCATTGCTAATATCACGAGAATAGTTTGTGTGACATTGATGAAACCTGGCAGCCAAAGAGAGAGGACTGGAATATGTATGTGTGAACGATGACAATTCACTGTTCTCATCTGTGGGGGTGGCAGATGCAGCTGAATGAGACGTATACTGTGTGGCCTTTGTATTCAAAATAATTGGGCAAGTAAAGCAACAAATCTGCATCAAATTTTGTGTTAAGCTTGAATATTCCTCTGCAGAAACTACCCCAATAATTCAGAAGGCTGTAGCTATGGGCAACTGGTGACTGGCAGCTTCATCACAACAATAGACCCATTCATGCATCACGTCTCCTGCAGAGTTTTTCAGCAAAACATCAAATAACCCAGGTGACTCAGCCCCCTTACAGCCCAGATTTGTCACCTGGTGACTTCTGGCTTTTCCCAAAACTAAAATCACCTTTGAAAGGGAAGGGATTTCAGAACATCAGTGAGATTCAGGAAAATATGACGGGCAGCTGGTGGTGATTGGGAGAACCGTGTGAGGTCCCAAGGTACCTACTTCGAAGTGGACTGAGACATCATTGCTCTATGTATAGTGTTTCTTGTATCTTGTATCTGCTTCAATAAATGCCTCTATTTTTCATATTACATGGCTTATATCTTCTGGAAAGATCTTGTATAGGGTCAATTGATTCAGGTTTCTATACACAACTCCAACATAACTGGCAAAAAATAAGTTGTTCTACCTCTTTCAGGGCATAAAGTAAATATTTTGAAAATTATTCAAGAAAAAATAGTTATTTGTCATTTTTAATTCCCATTCTATTTTAAGAATGGGAGACCCTGGCAGCTAGAGGTTCTTTCCTTTGATGATTACAAAGTCATTACTTTGGGCTAATGGTCCAAGCCACACTTGGAGACATTTAAAGTTGTGGGTATAAGCAGGCAAACTTGGCAACAGAAATGGATTCAGTTCATTTATTCTGCAGAGGGAGGGGATGAGAGGAGATGTGGAATTTCTCTAGAAGGGCCGGGAGTGAGGAAGGCTAAATAAGGCTAAATGCTGGAAGATGACATATAAGGAAGACACAGTGGCTTAGAAGAAGGGACCTACAGAAAAGGGAGATATGACTCAAAGGGTTTTTCAAGGAAAAATGTACATTGTGAGATATGAACTCCCTGCTTCATCTTTTTTGTAATCCTTATTTGTAATGATGCCTTGCTCATGGGTGTTTGTGGGGAAAGGGCATTTGGTGAGAAGTGGCTGAAGTACAATAGAAGGTAAAAAAGGTAAAGTTCCATAAACAGAAAATAACTATTTGTGAGTGTGTGTATGTGTTTTCCAATTCAGATGTCAAGTGAGTAACCTGACAGTGTACTTATTTGTCATGGTGTGGCCCTTGGTGAGCCTAAGGCTGAGTTTGAGGGAAGAATGTATTTCACAGTAAGCATTTCCTAAAGGTCAGCTGTGTGTTCAACTCAGGATCACACCATATATTATGTCTTTCTTCTAGAGTTCTAGTCTTTTGTTTATTCACCCAAGGATGATTGTAGAGAGTCCTTTTAAAAATATATGTCTCCACAGGCATAAACTTAACTCCTGTCGAATAAAATTGGGGCTCTTTATTATTTCGGAGGTAAATGAAATTGTTGCAGTGAGGAAAATTCTGGATTTAATGTCTTATTTCAGAAAATATAAACCTAAATGAAAAATGAAATATTTCCAAAGTTCAGGAACATAACCTGTAGAAATGAACTAGGTTTATCCTATTTTGAAAAATAACCAAATCATTAGTGGCTGTCTCATTTAATCAACACCAGAATTTTAGTTATCATGCTGTATTTCAACATCATTTATCAAACATTATTTATAAGGCCCTGGGGTCTCTTGGTGACCTTCACTATGACATCTCAAATTCAATGTGTTTAAAACAGACCTTATGACTTACACACATTTCTTCAAAAATGGTATTTCCTTTGAGTTTGCAATGGACAACTCATCCACAAGACTCTGGAACCCTCTACAAATCTACAATTCTCTCCACCTTTGATTACAACTTCTCTCATTGCTTCTTCTAAAGGGGTTCATTCATCTGATTTCTTGTTCTAGCTCAAAGCATGAACAGGTTATAACTCAACTATTCAAAGAGCATCTTAACTAGTTTTGGCATCTTTAAACTTTTCGTATAAGTTTACCATCCTAAATACAGATTCCAGAGGAGTCCTAAAACACAGATCAGACCCCATCACTCCCAACTCCTAAAACATCACTTGTTTCCCCTTTTATCCTGAATACAAGCCTCCCAAACTTATTGGTTCTCCATGTTTTCATCTGAATCTCACCCTCACTTTAATTTGCCTGTTTTCACCATGGCCTGTCTTTCTTCTCCCTCATCTTGCCTGATGGGATGCCTTTTAGCTGAAATGCTCTTCTTACTATACCTATTTCTTAAAACTGTACTCATTCACACACTGAAAACCCAGAACATATGGCATAAGTTTTATCACATTCATCTTTCCATTTTTTTATTCATTCATTGTTTTTCAAATACTAAATGAGTATACATTCTGTGCAGGTATATATTAATTAGCATTCTTTGGGGTTTAGATAAGAGAAACTCAACTCTTTAAAAGATGCATTTACTTAGAACACGTGATTGAAATGATGTGAGGTAGGATTGGAAATTTCTATATTTCTATGCTTTTGGCTTATTCCACATCAGGGAAGGTTAGTATTTCTTAAAAATGCAAAATATTTTTTAAATAAATAATTTGCGTTTCCTGTAAAGGTACTCAAGTGTCTCAGAGAGCCCAATGGCAAGGTCACAGTTGAATTTCAGGAAAACCTGGGTCCTCTCCTAGGGCAAAAGTGCTGTCAGGTCTCTCTTCCCATCTCTGTCTTACTGCCTTTTCTGGGTGATCTATCATTCAGTTTACTGAAGCTTTGCCCCTCCACATGTTAGTACATGGCAAACAAAGACCCCAAGATTACAGCTCCCCAGCTCAAAATAGTTTGGGCTCACAGATTTGCTCTTCTCATTGATTTCAAATACCCAGGAAAGTATCTGGCATCTGGATTATTTGCTGACCTTTTGACCCAGGGATTGGGCCCACATGCACCAACATGGTAAGAAAACGTGGCTATTCCTAGAGAGAGCAGAGCTCCGGAAGCATAATATCATAGGTACCCACTCCAGGGAGCTGAAGACAACCGAATCCTGACTCAGGCTTGTCAGGATGGGGTGGACAGATGAGGTGCTTCTCTCTGGACATATTTAAATCCACTTTCAAAGCGAATATGATATTTGATCTAATCTTAACTTTTTCATGCCTTTTGTGCATTGATTTGTGATTTTACATTTTAAAATATTAATCTACAATGTTAGCATTTGGGGTGAGTTACCTTTAATATGAATTTCTTAGTAGCCATATTTGTGGAAAAAGCTCAAAATCAAATTAGTGTTTAATATGCATTTTCAGGTAATTGAGTCACATTGGCATGGCTTCACTTCTTCCATTTAAATTTCTTCTCTTTGTGATGCTTCCGAACCATACTCTGCTTAATGGAATTGCTCCAATTAAATTTTCCAAAGCACCGTGAATGTCACTGTCTAGGTATCCAAAAAAGTTTGGAACCAAATTAAAATTCTTCTGGGGAAGCAAAGCCAGCAGCCTCTCCTGCAGTATCTACTTCCCTTCCTCTGTTACACCTGGGCAGCTGTATTTATCTGGCAGAGTCCTTCCCTGCCAAAAATACATTTAGCATGTTTACTCCTCTAATTACCGTAGCACACTCTTCTGAGAGGAGCTTGAGGGGGCGGTCTCTACACTAAGAGCCAAAGGAGGAGAGGAGTGAGCTGTTCCCCAGAAGTTCCTTCAGTAGAAATTTGTAAGCTGTAGTGGGCAGCGGACCAAGGAAGTGCTGAGGCTGCCAAGGCAAGAGTATGGTGTCAAAAGATCAGGGAATCTGGAAGAGCTGTACCAGTAATAAGTGGGGGATGTTTTTAGAATCATTTTTTTAAAAAACATTTTCTATGTTTCAGAGAAAGATGAAGTGGTCTAGAAAGCATAATGATCATAGAATTTACCAAGCACTTCCTGATTTTCTTTTCCAAGTCATTAAATAGTTCGATGATATTCTTTCATAAAAAACATTTTCCATTGGTCTTGTTTTAGACAGGTTCACGTGGTAGTAAGTAATCTTTCTTTAAGCCCCTTTTCTGTCTTATCTTTTCCCGTGGTCTTATTGATTACCACTTCCACACGATATTGTGAATGGTTTTCTCCCAATTAATTCCCAAGTTTCTTAATGTCTTAATATTTCCAGGGAATAAATAAATAGTCCTTTCACAGGAAATAAAATGCAAACATTTAAATGCTTTAAAAGTATGCTCTACTTAAAAAAACAAAATAGAGATCCTATCCGGCCAAGATGGAGGCGTAGGTAGACACCCTGTGCCTCCTCGCACAACCAAAAGACGGACAACAACAAATTTTAAAAGAAAAAACAACCAGAACTGACAGAAAATCGAACCGTATGGAAGTCCGACAACCAAGAAACTAAGAAACTTACATCAGACCGGTAGGAGGGGCGGAGAGGACTCGCGTGGCGGGGCGGTGGCTGGCGGATCCGGGAAAGGCGCGGCTAGCCGGGAGAGGTGGCGGCTGCGGCCCGGGCGTCCCACTCCCTCGTGAGGATAAACGGGGAGGAACGGCTCGGGAGCGGGACGGACCCCGCGGCCCAGAGTTCCGGCGCGGGGAGGTGAAGCCTCAAAGCCTCTGATTGAAACTCCTGTGGGGGTTGAGGCGGCGGCAGCGGGAGAAACTCCCAGCCTCACGGGAGAGCTCGTTGGAGAGACCCACAGGGTCCTGGAGCGTGCACAGCCCTCCCACCGGGGATCAGCACCGGAGCCTGCACCAGAGGGGCCCGGTTGGACTGTGAGTAGTGCGGAAAGTGACTGGTAACCGGCAGGGAGCGGAGCGGCCACCATTGTTCCCTCTCGGACCCCTCCCCCACAAACAGCGTCACAACGCAGCGACGTGGCCGCCCCGTCCTGGTGAACACCTAAGGCTCCGCCCCTTACTACGTAACAGGCGCGCCAAGACAACAAAAATGGCCCAAATGAGAG
>VMDR010012980.1:0-25671 GCA_007922815.1 Macrotus californicus | reverse complement strand
TAGATTTTTCTTTATTTTACTTAGTGTAACTTGCATTTCTTCCTTTATGTTGTTGCCATACTCAGTGAGTTCTTTGAGCATCTCGATCACCAGTGTTTTGAACTCTGCATCTGATAGGCTGGTTATCTCCATTTTGTTTAGTTCTTTTTCTGGGGTTTTGTTCTGTTCTTTCATTTGGGCCATATTTCTTTGTCTCCTCAGTTTGGCAGCCTGTCTGTGTTTGTTTCTGTGTATTAGGTAGAGCTGTTTTGACTCCCTTTAAAAGGCACCTGTAAATTGTGTGGGGTGGGGCCTTAGGTAATCACCACTGTGGGATAACCTGCCTCACAGCTTTGTAGCTCTTTGTGGGGAGAGGGTTTGGAGAGAGGACTGTGCCACTGCCTGGCTTCTGGGGGTTTGCCCTGCACTCGCCTGTTCCCAGTCACTTTACTCACTCCTTATATGCGACTGGTGCCCTTCTAGCTGTTGCCCTGGTGTTGAATACCAGGGTGGGTGGGTTTGCTTATGTTTTAAGACCATCTGGGCCCTTCAAGTGAAGTTTCCTGAATATGTGGCAGTTCTCTTCCGCTGCCCCAACCCCCACTAGTTTTTACAGCCAGAAGTTACGCGATTTTCTTCTCAGTGCTGGAACACTGAGCTGTGTGGTCTAGCCTGGGGCTGGGATCGCTCTCTCCCAAGGTATCCCTCCTGATTTTTATCCACCACATGTGAATATGGGACCGCCTGTGCCCGTTCCGCTGCTGCCTCTCGTTGCTGCATCGCATGGCCTGCCTCTCTGCCCCATCTCCATGTCTCTGCCCCTCCTACCTGTGTGGATGATTGTGGCTTCTTTAAATCCTTGGTTGTCGGACTTCCATACGGTTTGATTTTCTGACAGTTCTGGGTGTTTGTTTTGAGATTTAGTTGTAATTCTTTTTGTGGTTGTGTGGGGAGGTGAAGTATGTCTATCTATGCTTCCATGTTGACTGGAGGTCTCCTGTTTCCTTTTTTCTTATATATAAACATACTTATTTACATAGTTTTAATCACAGTGGAGACCTAAGTCTGTTTGCCCTTTTTTTCTGACCTATGACATTTGCCCATGTTACTTTCTAATGTTCATTATAAAATTTAAGACAATATTCCATTATTTACTTAAAGCCATTGTATCTTTTCTATCAGAGAAACATAACGAGTAGGATTCTTTTTCAGGGAAATCTCAGTTATGCTCTTGAAGCCTTTCAACTGATGGATGATGGCTACCCAGATTATGAAGGATAACCTCCTCTATTTAAAGTCAATGGATTGTAGCCCTGACTGGTGTGGCTCAGTGGATTGAGTGTTGTCCTGCAATTGGAAAGGTTGTTGGTTGGATTCCCAGTTAGGGTATGTGCCTGGGTTGTGGGTTCAGTCCTGTTCAGGAGGGTGTGTACAAGAGGCAACTGATTGATGTTTCTCTTGCACATCAGTTTTTCTTTCCCTCCTTTTCTCCCCACCTTCCCCCTCTCTAAAAAAAAATAAAAATAGAAAAATAAAGTCAATGAATTATAGATGTGTCCCACATCTACAGAATACATTCACAGCAGCACCTAGATTAGTGTTTAATTCAATACTGGATACTATAGCCTAGCCTAGTTGACACATAATACTTAAACATCACAATTATTTAGGTCTTTCTTTTCCTATTATAAATTATATTGCAATTTTATCTATAATACTATATCTAGCGTTTGCCTTTCAAAAATTAAATTTCTTTTGAATAAATTCCAGTAAGTGGGAATACTGGGTCAAGGGGTATGAAGACCTAATGAGCTCTTGACAGGATTTCGTATTTACAAACTGAAGATACCACCTCAGCCTTTCTTTTAATGATATCTTGAGGGGTTGGTCTATTTAACTGACTTATTTCCCATTTCCACAAACTTGGTTTTCTCCCTGTGATATCTAGCGCTGGAAATAACTGCTTTTCTTCCTTAGCTGCCATGTGTCACTTTCTCCCCTGACCTTCTCCTCACCTCCCTCCATACCCCAGACTTTGTTTCATATATCACAGATAAAATTGAAGCTTCACATTCCTACTATTAAAAATAAGAGTCTTAGCTTTGCACCCATTTTTGTCTTTGCCCCTTCCCTTGTGATGAAGGAAGTGATTCAGGGAAAGGCCTGCTCCTTCACATGCTTTTAGATTTCTTCCCATGGTCCTGCCTTAGAAACCTCACTGCTCAGTCTTTGCATTTTGCTTTCTCCTGAGTTTTATAAGCAGCATTCAAATGTTCTGGAAACCAATTTTCCCCTTCCCCACCAATCAAAAGCATTCTTGAGATCCTGAGTCAGGCTCCAGCTAAACCCTATCTTTGCTCTCTTTCAAAGCCAGTCTTTTTAAAATAGCTGTTTCCAGTTTCTGCTTCCAGTTCCTTACTTCCCATTTTCTTGGCAGGCCACTTTGCTCTACGTCTACCACGCCACCTTGTCACAACTGCTCTTGCTAAGGCCGGTAATGAACCCCATGGTGTCATATCTTAGAAACAAGCAAACAACTCACCCCCCCCACCCCCCCACTGCCATAGCCTCCCCCCTCCCCCAATAGTCCCTTAATGTCATCATAATATTCAGTTGTGGTGGTTCAAATGTCATAGTTTTTTTTTTTTTTTACACTTTGAAACAGAATTCAGATAAGGGCTACACAGATTGTTGATACATCTTTTGTGTCTTTTTTAATCTCTAAATTCCCTTTTAACCTACCCCCTTCCACACCCATCAATTTATTTGTTGAAGAAACCACATTGTCCTGTAGAGTTTTTCACTGCCTGGATTTTTCATCTTTCTGCTATAGTTTAAAAAGCTCCTTGATTATGTATGTAACTTGTTAGTATCTAGAGCCTTGCTCAGATTCAGATTTTTGTTTTGTTTTCATGACCACTTTATAGGCTTTGGTGTGTTCTTTCATCAGGAGGCGCATAATGTATGAATGTCCCTTTTTGTGTGTGATGTTAGCATCCATGGAATTTCCTTTTCATTCTCATCTTACTGGACCTTTCAGAATGTTTGCTGTTCTTGATGACTTTCTCTTTAACATGCTCTTCTTTTGCCTTCTGTGATATCACTTTCCTTGTTTGCCTCATACCTCTGACCATTCCTCGGTTTATTTTTCAGTTTTTTTCTGCCTTGATTTTAAATGTTGGAATCCTCAAGCAAGAGATTTCTCTTTTCCTCTAATACTATACTCTCTTCCTCCTTGATCTCACCCATTGTCCTACCTTTAAATACTGTTTATATGCTGTCAACTCCTGCATTTTCCCAGATATTTCTAGCCTTAAACCTCTCTTCTTAACTTTGGATGCATTTACCCAATTGCCTACTTGATATTTCCACTTCGAGGTCTTAGAACATCTCCTACTTTATATGATCTGAACTTCACTCTTCATCTTTTTCACAAATCTGGTCCTTTCCCAGTTATCTTTGTCTCAGTAAGTGGCATCTTCATTTCCCTAGTTGCTCAAAGCAGAAATTTAAGATTTATCCCTGACACCTCTTCTCTTCCATCCTCTGTTTCGCGCCACTCCCAATTTTGTCAATTTTACTTCCTTTGTATTTTTTAAATCCATTTACCTCTTTCCATCTCTTCCGTCACCTCTCTAATCTAAGCATTGCTCTCTACCCTGGGATATTGCAGTAGTCTTTTAACTAAGCTCTGTGCTTAAAACTTGTAAAAGCTTTTTGTTTTATTTAGGAGAAAGTGTACAATCTGTTTTTTGGGGGTTGTCAAATGATCTTTAATTGAAATGATATCTATATCTATATGATTTTTGTGGTTTCTAACCAGCTGGGCATCTTACTGTATACTGTCTATGTGGTGGATGTGGTGACCATCAGCACCGCAGCCCGCAGACGGGGCAGTCCCCAGCGTTTCTCTAGTGAGAGATTATGGGTTCAGAGAGGTCTCTAGCTAAAGAGCAGGGTTGCACGTGTCGGGCAGTTTTGACAATCTCATCGAAAGCGATATCTCCACTGTGATTAGTGGTTTTTGCTTTTTTCCTGTCTTCTGGCAGATGGCCAGGGCCTGTCTGTTCTGAGTGTTGAGTCTCATGTAACCCTCAGACGCTTCCGTTCACTGGTTCCTTTGGCGATGACATCACCTCTGGCTTTTGGTGACAGAGCCAGCAGTTGATCTTGGGAGCTAGAGCAGATGTGGCACCGACCTGCCCTCTGGTACATCTTAGGTGTACAACTTTGATCTCCTTGGGGTCAAACTTCCACAGCACAGTGCAGGCAGCAGGTGTCAGATGAACCTGGATTTGAGGAAAGTTGCACCTTGGCTTCCTCTAAGCCAAAAGCGAAAAGCTAGAACACATAAAATCTTAAATACAGTTTATAAGGTTCTAAATGACCTGGCTCTTATTTTTTGTCCCTCTGACTTCATCTCATGCTACTCTCCACTTCAGTGGCTGTCCTTCGGAGTGATTGGCTTTTGCTTTTCCCCTGTTATACAAGGTTTGAGAGGGTCTTTCTTGCCTTAGGGCCTTCACACCTGTTCTTCTCACCTGGGAACGCTGGTCCCCAGTTCTGGTGTCGTCACAAGTCTGGCTTCTCTCTCCCTCCCCCTATATCTAGACTTTCAGCTCCATGGAGTCAAAGATCATGTAACGTTTACTCACCATTGCACCCCATTACCTAGTACAATGCCTGGAACAGTGCGTGTTGTTAATATTTGCTGAATGAATGAGCTCACACTATCACCCCAGTGAATTATCAAACCTTGTTGGTTTTATCTCTGAAGTTTTTTCAAATTTATTTTTATTTTTTTATCCACTCTGCTATGATTTAGATCATAATCATTTTTTCTCTAGGTGTTTAATTACCTCTTAACTAGTGCCCAGGACACTAGTCTTTCTGTCCTCTTCTTCATCCGTTACTCTGCCAGGAGTGGTTTTTCTGATCCTGTCACTGCTCTGCCCGAAAGCCATCAGTGTGCCCACATTGCTTGTAGGATGATATGTAGATTAATTTGTTATTCAGGGAACTTTACAATTCGACTGTGCCTGCCTCTCCAGCCTCATCTCTCCCGACCTTACTCTGTCTTTCTAAAAATGCTGATTTAGTTTCATTCATTTTCGTGTCACCATGTACCCTCAGCTTGGAATTCTTTCTTCCTCTGTGCTATTAATATTCTTCATTCTTCAAGATCCAGCTTGGATGTCATTTGTTCTACGTAGGCTTCCAGTCCGCATCCACAATTCATGATTATAATTTCCTTGAGGGTATGCTATAGATTGAATGTTTGTGTCTCCCCCAAATTCATATGTTAAGTCCTAATGCCCCATATAATGGTATTTGGAGGTGAGGCCTTTGAGAGGTGATTAGCTCGTGAGTGTGGAACCCTGATGAATGGGATTAGCATCCTTATAAAAGAGACCCCAGAATTAGTCAAGGAACATATATGAAGAACCCATGGACATGGACAATGGGGTGGGGATTGACTATGGAAGTTGGGGGTGGAAGAGAGCAAAGGAGCAATACTTAGAACAACCGTAAAACATAAAAATAAAAAATTAAAAGTTTAAAAAATAAAGAAAACACTTAAGATATTTATTGAATGAATCAGTAAGTAATCATATGTAACTTTTTGACACATAAAAGTTCTTAGTTTAAAAAAAAGAGAGACCCCAGAGAGTTTCCTTGCCCCTTCTGCCGTATGAGGACACAGTGAGAAGAAAGCCATCTATGTACCTGGAAGAGAGTTCTTATCAGACACTGAATCTTCTGGTGCTTTGATCTTAAACTTCCTAGTTCCCAGAACTGTGAGAAATAAATTTCTGTTGTTTGTAAGCCATCCAGTGTATGGTATTCTGTGATAGCAGCTTAAATGGACTAAGACAGGGTAGTACTTTGTTTCTTTCCTTGCTATATATTCAGCATCTTTAACAGTGTCTGGCATATAGTAGGCTTTTAATAAATACTTTAAGAAAACATTTTTTAAATTTATTTTTAGAGAGAGGGGAAGGGAGGGAGAAAGAGACAGAGAGAAACATGGATTGGTTACCTCTCCCACACTTCCAACGGGACCTGGCCCACAATCCAGGCATGTGCCCTGATCTGAACTGAACCAGCAACCTTTCAGTTTGCAGGACGATGCTCTGTCCACTGAGCCACACCAAATAGGGTTCAATAAATAGTTCTTGAATGATTGAATAAAATAATTTACTTGTCTACTCACTCACCAAACATTTATTAAACTATTCTGAATTTCTGTAGCCCTCTCCCCATTCTTTGCATTAAAATTAATTATATAGAAGTTCATTTGTTATCCATAGAACTGATCACTTATAAAATTAGTCCCCTCTCAAACATCCCTGCCAGCTTATCATTGGGCTCTGTCCTCTTCACTCTCCTTGTCAGTAAGTGCCTGTCTGATGATAGGATAATTAACATTTAACAATACAATGCACGTAGATTCTAAAGTGAAAACTGATATTTCTGCAGACCATAAAGAACTTTAAGAATTTGAAATGAAGTGGATTGGAGAATGGCTTGAAACACACACAAAATTGATAAATGAAGGTTAGGTAAAATTAGACCAGTATATAATTAATGGGCAAATTAATGTGAATAATGACATATTAGGAGATTTAGAGGACAGTGATTTGAGTAACTAAGGATTAAGAGAGACCCTGGGGAAAAACTGGTGAAGCTCTTGAATATTTTGACGGAATTGATCCTCTTATTATGTGTTGAAAGCCAAATGTGAAGTGACAGATGTTCTTTGTTTTAAGAATTACCTTAGTGGCAATTATAACAAAATTTTGTTAAACTAAGAATTACAAAAATTTTGTTTTGTGTTTATATTGATAAATTGAAGTCCCAGTCAACTTAAAAAAATTTTTACTAGGAAATTTTTATCCCTAGTGAGTTAAATGGCATTTGTGGGTATTAATTATCCTCACATAACAAGACTCCCTCTGTTTGTACCTGTTCCCCCACAAGATTTAGTTCCCTGAGGTTGGGATTGTGCTTATTCTTTATATTCCTATGGTGCCTAGCTCAGAATCTGGTACACAGGAGATACCTAATAAACATAGAGAGATAGGATGAAGTGAATGATAATTGAGGGGATTTGGAAAAGCCCCTTGAAAAGATTGTTTGGTACAGAGCTTGTGTGGCAGGTGAGTGAGTAAGATTTGACAATATACTTTGTTAGGTACAAAAGGAAAACCTCTGTTATTCTTCCTTTTGCCAGCTCCTGCCTAGTGTGTGCTTCGATATTCAGAGTCTGTTGTCTGCCTCAATAGCTCTTGTTCTCATTGTAATTCTTCCTGGAGATTGAGATGGAAATGAGGAAGGCTTTGGGCTGCTGCCTGGGCATCCACATTCATGAGAACTTAGAAATGCAGAGGGACCAAATGCCATGCCTGACCTAAACGAATCCAGGTCAGCCAATCATTGCTTTCCTGGCTTTCCCTTTGTTCTCTGTGCCTCCAGCCTCCTATCTGCTGGAGGTTTGTGTTATAGCTGTTTATAGTAATTAATATAATGCTAATGTGCCCCTTAATGAAGGCATGGAAAAACATGGTCCCAGCTGGTGGATAAGAACTGTGTCACCCTTCAAAGGACCTTTCACTAACAACAATTGGGTTAGGCACCTGAATACCTTTTCTCATTGTTTTTGAAACCATGGAAACAGAAACTGAATAGTGACCATGGCTTAGGGAGTCTAACTCCTCATTTTATGAGACAACAAAACAAACAAACAAGCAAACAAACAAAAAACCCTCAGAGATGATAAAACTCATGCCAAATAGATAAGTCCATGCCTCCTATTTTAACAAAGCTCTGCCTCGTGGAAATACAATTCTGTCCTCTCAATATTGCATAGCAGTGAAAATCTCTGCCCCTGACTTAACTTTGAATCCCGTGGCCCTGCACTTCTTGACTGTGTGATCTGGGGGAGTTACTTAACCTCTGTAGTTTTAGTTTCCTTATTCTTGAAATGGTACTAATGATAGTACCTGCTGTATAGGTTTGTTACTAGGATTACATGGAATAATACTTGTAAAGCACTTAGCAGATGCTGGTACATAACAAGTGCTCAATAAATTTTGTTTAGCATTATTATTATTACAGGGTAAAGGAAGCTAAAGTGATTCTAATGATCAGTGCTTTAATTTATAGCCCTGTCCTTGAAACCTTTGTTCCTAAAACCCCTTCAGTGAGAATCTAGCCTTGTGAAAGCAAGGACCTGTCTGCTTGCTTGTCTGTATCTTTAGCACCTAGAATAATTTTTAGTGTAGAGTGGATGCTTAGTAAGTATTTGGTGTATTAATGAATTCTCTTAGGGAAATTTTCTCTGAATAACACCTACTTTTAGATACTTAAGTGACTCGAATCTTTGTTTTCTTTACAGTTGTTTATATGAATTTGTATTTGTCTTTACAGTATTTGTGTTGTGTCCTTGATCTTTTCAGATGTCTTTGTTTCCCTATGCATGTAAAGCATCAAGAGTGGGGGATTGTGGTCCCTGCTATGGTAACTTTTCTATAGCTCCTAGTATAGTATTTTTCGGTACAGTTGTTAGTGCTTAGTAATTACTGATAACTGGCTATAAAAATTACGTGTAATTGACATTTGATTTATTGAGCAAAAACTATTATATACTGCAGCATTTTCCAACCCTAATAAGTTGGAAATTTGTAGGGTCAGTCCTTGGTTTCAAGAGGCACCTTATTGCCCTTGTGAATGTTATTCTTTACATTGAAATGCCACTCTTCTTCCTCCTTGCCCCTTCTCTTCCAGATGTCATATTACTCATTTTTCTGGGCTCAGTCTCCTCTGTCAAGCTGATTTTCTTCCTTTCCTCTATGGTTAACTCCTCTGTATGTAAATATCTTGGTTGGTAAAGTAAGTGGGTAACTTTTGCAAATGGGGTGACTTTCAGGGAGGACATTTCACACTGAGGGAGGGGTTGATGCAAAGATGAGGAAGGATAAGGGCAGGTGTTATGGGAACATAACGGTGAATATTACGTTATTTTTGAGGTAGGGCAGTTTATTGGTCATGGTTTTTACTAATACGGACAAGCAACAGAATCCACTCTAGCAAGTTCAGAGAAAAAGGATTTATTGAAGAGCACCAGATAGATTAAAGGATCTTTGGGAAAGTAGGAGAAATAGACCCAGGCTGAGCTTTCAGGAACTGACTCCCCAAACTACATTGAAGAACTGAGCTCCCAAGGATGCTGTTTGTTGTCTTCGCCATAAAGTGGAAGCTGCAGGATCAGGAAGCTGTTGCTACAACTGCTAGATCTGTGCTGCCTCTGTTGTGTTTGCTCCAGCAAAAGGGATGCCCTGTGCCGTCTCTCCCCTCCTCTTGTTTAGATCCAAGTCAGTATCTAGTGTGAGAGCACCTGATCAGCAGAACCGAAATCACAGTTAGAAGGTGGTCTGAGAAATACAGTTTTCTTGCTCTCTAACATGTGTAGTACCCAAAGCTAGAAGGGGATTGGAATAGATGTTTAACAAATCAGTTTACAGACTCTGCCATAGAGAGTATTCAGGTGGCCTGTACTCTCTTCTAGTACCAAATTCTGTATCATTTGGAATTCTGTAAGCAGAAATTCTGGCTCAAATTTGGCTTGAATCATATTGACATTTATATCAAGTTTGTGTTACTTTTGTCCCTGAGCTGGCTTCCACCATGGTGGTAAGTTGGCTGATAGGAACTGTTGAGTTATGTTTCTTTGTTAATTATACATGTATATGGAGGGGGGAGTGTGTGTGTGTGTGTGTGTGTGAGAGAGAGAGAGAGAGTGAGAGAGAGACACACACACACACACACACACACACACACACACAGGGAGGGAGGGATAGGCATAGGGAGAGAGGCAGAAGAGAGGCAGAGAGGCAGACATTGACTTCAATGCCCACAGTGGAGCTAAAGTTCTTCTCTTTAGTACAGTTGAAACAATTTAGGGCAGTTGCCCTTCCCTGAACTGTAAGGGTTTAAGGACATGCCAGATACTAATTGGTTAAGCCTGATTTCTTGAACTAATCAGTGGCAAGGAGAATGGGATTACCGTGTTAGGCTGGGATGTAGAATAAAGACCTGCCCTTGGAGCTAGTTTTGGGGGTTAACTTTCCCTTAGGACAGAATAGTTTTCAAGCTGGTCACTTGGGAACTTACTAAAAATGCAAATTCTCAGGGCATGTGTCAGACCTACTAATCAGAAGCTCTGGGTGTGGTTCAGTTGCTTGGAGTGTCACCCTATACACCGAAACGCTTGCCATTCAATCCCCCTTCAGGGCACATACCTAGGTTGTGAGTTCAATCCCCAGTCCCGGTGCATGTGGGAGGCAACCAATTGATGTTTCTCTCTCATGTCAATGTTTCTGTCTCTCTCTCTCCCCCCCTGCCTTTTTCTTCCCTTCCTTTCTCTCTCTAAAATCAATAAACACATCCTTGGGCGAGGATTAAAAACAAAACAAAACAAACTTTGGGTGTGGGGCCCAGGACTCTGTATTTTTACAAGCCCTCCAAATGATTATGACTGTGATGACATGCGGCAATTTGTGAACTGTCTTAGAACTACAAGCTGCTGGGGGATGCATATCTGATACAAATCAGGGCTATGTTAGCAGGGAGGAAGAGGGCAGTAGATATTGGGTAGGCAGCCAGCAACATCCATTGCAAAGCTGTAAAGGTGGGTAGGGGTCAGTTCATGAGGAATCTTGAATATCTATCTCTCACGGTTGTTGAGAGATGTAGAACTGGATACTGTATGTGTGAGGGGCCTGTATAATGAGGGAGCTAGATTGTAAACAGGGATGAGGAGGAAAGTACCTTGAACTGGGATTCAGGGATTGGGTTCTTATTCTGGTTTCTTTACCTCTTTGAGCTTCAAACTCCTTTTCTATGAAATAGGGAATAAAATTATTGCCGCGTTAGGAGAATTAAATGAACAAATGTATGTGGAAGTGCCTAGTACTCATTTAGCATACTAATAAGTAAATATATACTGATATGATGGTGTTTGGCTAACGTAATATGAGCTCTATTCTGAGGGCGAGTCTAGATGTGTTTTCACAGGGCTGTCTTTCCTCGGATGACAATTCCCTTGTTCTCAGTCACTCTTTCAGGTCTGGGGTCCTTGATCGTGTTCAGATCAGCTCTGGTTTTACTGAATGAGCAATGGCTTCTGCTTCTGCTGTCCTATCCTGGGGCATGGCATGAATTATTTACTTCAGCTGTCACTGGGACATAGAGGTTTCCTTTTGTTCTTGTAACTAATATGTATTCAGGGTGACGCGACCATACATATTTTATGTTCTGTCTTGGCAGCGTAACTCATTCCTTTTTGTTTTCATCTGTGAGGTTGCTTTAGTTTGTAACATCATGCCCTCTTCCTCCTAATTCTTATTTTTTATACACTTCACATTTTCGAACTATGGACTGTTTGTGAGTTCCTATTAAATTAGAGTGGGAAAGTTGTCCAGGATTGGTTTGGACTGCCTGCCTCCCTGTTTATATAAGGAAACTACATTTTGTCCAAAGTCTAGTGTCCTGCTTCTTGCGCTCTTCTTATTTCTTGTCATGGAAGAACTTACATCTGGGGTTAAATTTCACATTTTCTATAATATTTAAGTAGTTAAAAGTTGCTTTTAAATTGTTTTCATCTGATGGGATTTAGTTAAAGTCATAAGCCGGTTTTGCTGTGAGTGAAGCAGAGCCAATGTCCCAGTGTAGGAGTAGAGATGACCTGGTGAATAGAAGTGTCATGAATCCAGCAGTGGGAAGAAGGCCCTGCCATGAACACACTTATCTCTCAGCCGTCCTCAGCATGCTGTTCAGATGCGCCACTAATTGGCTGTGCTGGCGCTGTGTTATTAGGTGGCTTGTGGCCTTTTCTGTGTTTACATCTAGCGTGTTTGAGGAAGGAAGGAAATGGAATGGGTAATGTTACTCTGTGGTGCTAAGCACTTCACATATTATCTACACTACAAATAACAATTGTTTTTCAAAAATCTCATTTTCTTTTAGAGGGTTACCCTTGGGTGGCAAGGAAACCAAAGAACTGCTTTTCATAGACTAGTTGGTATTAATTAATACCTAGATTGCCAGCTAACGGGGAACCTAAGGGTATCCAATCCAATCCAACACCCTTATTTTATGAATGAGAAAACTGAGGCCATGAGGAAAAATACATCATTCAATATTATGCAGTAAGTGAGTGACGGAGTCAGGACTACCTCTCGGTACTTCTGGCACCCTCTGTGAGACACAGTGTAAGGGGAAATGTGGGGTAGTGGAAACAGCACAGATCTGAGGTCAAAAGCCCTGAGTACAAACCATGGCTCTGCCAGTTCCTGACTTATTCCTGAAAGTGATATCACTTCCTTAAGTCCTCATTTGTAAAATGGGTCACTGCTGATACCTCTTTTACCTGCCTCATAGGGTTATTATTAGAATAAAATGTGATATGCAGTGGAGAAAAGGAAGATTTTAAAGTGGACGTGGCCAGTTTGCTTATGGATTTCAACTCCGTCACTTATTAACTGTGTGATTTTTGGACAAGTCACTTAATTTCTGTAAACACAGTTTCCTTTGTAAAATTGGGACATAATAGCCTCTTGCAGAGTTGTTTGGAGGACATTAGTATACGTAAAGCACTCAAAATGGTGCATGGCACATAATAGGTGTTTAATAAGTGAGGTCTTCTTGGAAGACTTAGTTCTGTCTTCTCAAAACTGTTTCTCTAAAGGCTTAAAATAGGCATAGCAGAACTTGTTCTTCTGTGGCTTTAAAAATGTTCTGAAGAATTTGATTTGGAGGCTGTAGGTGGGGTAAGGTATGGACTTTACTTTTAGTTAGGTTTTCTTTCTAAATTGTAGTGGCCCACGGATGGGCTTTTTTTTTGTTATTTTATTTTATTATTTTGTTTTCTTTTAATTTAATTTTTTCCATTGTCATTTATGCCCCCTATACCCTCTTCTACCTCTACCCACTCCCCTCCCCTGCACAGTCACCACATTGTTGTCTGTGTCTCCATGGACAGGCTCCTAGGTCCAGGGAAGGGCTTCTAGAGATGGGAGGGCATTGGATATGGTGAAGTGATGAAGAAGAGGAATCTTGGTGGTTGGGAAACCCAGGAGGGAGAATGGAAATGTGACAAGTGATGCTACTTTTGGTCAATATACCCTGTAGTCCTTGAGTATCAGTATATCAGGACCTTAGTGAGTGATGAAACATTTTTTTTTCATTGTGATCCCAATTTTTGACACTCTAAGTGCCTCAGAGTCTTGGGAGTATGTCTGAGTCTTCTGTTGCCCCAAATACTTGACCCACAATAGATGTGCAACATATTTTTACTGAAGGAATAACTCGGAGTGGAGAACTGTGGCTCACAGAGGTTCACAAGTCTTTGGTAGCCCCTAATCTCTCATCTGGCTCCACCTTGCACAGATATTTATATTTAACCAGACTATTCTGGCTTTTATGATTTGCCGAATTTCAGGTGTTGGGTTTTTTAAGCTTTGCTCCACTGCCGACTTCCCTTTGCAACCTTGGTCAGGCCAGACAGCTATTTCCCTTATCCTTGGTCACGCGTGGGACCTGCCAGGTTCCTCTTCCCGGTTCTTAGTACTGGAACAGGGCTTGCGGTTCTAAGGCACGATAGTTGGGGAACACGAAATCTGCATGGTTAGGCAAACAACATTTCCTAGGAAGTTCCAGGGAAACCATAATACTGGACAGGTTCTCTCCTCTTCCTCCTGCCAGAAAGACTACTCTCAGACAAGCCATTAATTCAGTAAATACATAATAGGCATACATATCAATACTATAGCCCAGACATTCTTCTGGGTGTTTTAAATGCATTATCTCACTAAATGGTAACAAGTCACTGTATGAGTTAGGCTGATGATATTGCTCTCAGTTTCACAGGTATGGTATAAGGAGTTTAGATCAAGGAAATGACTTGCCTTAGCTAGGAAGCATAACTTCAGGATTTGAACCCAAGTCTTTATGACAAAGATAATCACTGATTGCTGTGTTTGTGTACTTTACCAGAATGGGGGTTCCTTGAAAGCCAGGGTCTTGTCTGATTCAAATTTGTGTTTCCTACTCTCAGCACAGGAACTGAAATAAAAGAATTTTTATTGAACATTTAATATGTTGGAAAGTCATAGACTCAGAGAGGAAGGCAGTTGAGATGAGGGATTGAGAAACTGTTTACTAGTTTATGTTATTTGTTCAGGAGAATCCTAGTCCTCAAGGAGAATTTCTTTTTTTATTTTAAAAGCTTGAGGTATAATTGACATAAAACATTATATTAGTTTTAGCTATACAACATAATGATTTGATATTTGTATGTATTGCAAAATGATCACAAAAAGTCTAGGTAACATTCATCTCTATACATAGTTACGATTTTTTTTGTAATGAGGACTTCTAAGATATACTCTCTTAGCAACTTTCAAATATGCTATTAACTATAAGTATTAGTAACTATTGTCACCATGATATACATTACACCCCCATGACTTACTTTATAATGGAAAGTTTGAACCTTTTGATTTTATATTTTATCTACCCAGTCCCACCCCGGCAACCACCAGTCTGTTCTCTGTATCTGTGAGCTTGATTTTTTAGAGTCCACATGTAAGTGAGATCATGGAGTATTGGTTTGTCTGTTTGACTGACTTTGCTTAGCATAAAGCCTTCAAGGCCCATCCGTGTTGTTGCAAATGTTGAAAGATTTCATTCTTTTTATGGCTGAATAGTATCTTACTATTATATATAAGGTATAGAAAATATACCTAATATACACGTATGTATATAAGATGTGTATACATACATGATATACATATATATCGTATATACATCATGTATATACACAAACCACCCCCACACACACACAAACATTTTCTTTATCCATTCATTCATTGATGGACACTTAAGTTGTTTCCATATCTTGGCTTTTGTAAATAATGCTGCAATGAACATATATAGCTGCAAATTAGTGTTTTCATTTTCTTCACATAAATACTCAGAAGTGGAGTTGCTGGATTATATGGTAGATCCATTTTTAATTTTTCGAAAAACATCCATACTGTTTTCCATAGTGGTTGCACCAATTTACATTTTTTTAACAGTGGGAAAAAAGTTCCCTTTTGCCCATCCTTGTAACACTTATTTCTTATATATTTGATATTAGCCATTCTGATGGGGTGTTTTAATTTGCATTTTCCTGATGATGGTGATGTTGAACATCTTTTCATGTACCTGTTGGTCATATGTATGTTTTTTGTTTTTTTTTTTTGGAAAAAATGTCTGTTCAGATTCTTTGCTCATTTTTTAATTGGACTGTTTTTTTTTTTGCTATTGAGTTCTTTATATATTTTGGATATTAATGCTTTATAAGATGCATGATTTGCAAATTTTTTTCTCATTCAGTAGGTTGCCTTTTCACTTTGCTGATGATTTCCCTTGCTGTGCAGAAGCTTGCTAGTTTGACATAGTCCCACTTGTTTATTTTTGCTTTTGTTGTCTTTGCTTTTGGAGTCAGGTCCAAAAAATTATTGTCAAGGTCAATGTTAGGGTGCTTGCCACCTGTATTTTCTTCTAGGAGTTTTATAGTTTTAGGCCTTACATTCAAGTTTTTAATTTATTTTGAGTTAATTTTGTGTATTGTATAAGATAGTAGTTTAGTTTCATTCTTGTGCATGTGGCTGTCTAGTTTTTCCCAGCACCATGTATTGAAGAGACTGTCCTTTTCTCACTGTATGTTCTTGGCTCCTTTGTCATAAATTAATTTACCATATTTGTAAGGGTTTATTTCTGGGCTCTCTAATCTGTTCCTTTGATGTGTGTGTCTGGTTTTATGCCAATACCATACTGTTCGGATTGTTTTAGCTTTGTAACACAGTTTGAAATCAGGGAGCATTGGTGCCTTCAGCTTTGTTCTTTGTTCTTTTTTTTAAAGATTTTAATTTATTTTTAGAGAGAGGAAGAGAGGGAGAAAGAGGAGAGAAACATCAGTGTGTGGTTGACTCTGCACGCCCCCCACTGGGGAACTGGCCTGCAACCGAAGCATGTGCCCTAGATTGGAAATTGAACCAGTAACCCTTTGGTTTGCAGGCTGGCACTCAATCCACTGAGCCACACCAGCCAGGATTGTACTTTTTTCTTAAGATTGCTTTGGCCATTTGGGGTCTTTTGTGATTGCATACAAATTTTGGGATTGTCCTGAAGGTGAATTTTTTAATAACCCATGGAATCAAAAAGGGTATATTTACTCCAGAAATTCATTGGAAAAATAACACCTTGTTCACTGTGGTATCTTGAGGAAAATTGAGATAATACGATAAAAGAGCGTGCCTAAAGTGTAAACTGTTATGTTGTTTTTAGGCCTAGCTCCACCTGCCCTAGCCCTTCTCTGGGCTTCAGTCTCTCTGTACGATGAGGTGCTGGATGGAACGACCTTGTGGTTCCTGACAAATCCGACATTTAGATAATGGTCTTGCGACTGTACCATTGTTTATTTCCTCTGTTAATGCACTCACAGATAATTGATGCCTCTAATGTTTAGCAGCCCCATCCCCCCTCCCTCTTTAAGCCCACTGCCTAGTTTCCTTTAAAGTCCACTGGCTGCTTTAGTTTAGGTTTCTTTTTCAAACTGTTCTCTGTGGTGAGCGTTCCCTTTTGAGGTTGAATTGAATTGTGTAAGGCCTCAGGAAGTGGCAGAGGCACCTTCCTCAAACCTGGTTGCACCAAAGGCCCATCAAGTCAAGTTCTGTCCCCAAAGAGGAAGAGAGAGCCTGAGTTCTGTAGCCAGTAGATAAGAAGTTCTTCCTTGAGCTCTCAGGGCTAATTTCACTACTTACAGAAGGGAGATTTTCTTTTACATTCCAAACACCCCATTCTCTATATGATTAATATCCATGGGCCATTTTGGGGTCACTCTTTAATTGCCATTTACCTTCCTAAGACAGACCCTTGGGTCATACAAAATAAATTCAAACTCTTCTCCATATATGATTTTTATAATCACAATGGTGATTTTATTTCTGTTCTTCTCTAGTAAATGTTTTCTTCAAGAGTATCTCAGATGACTACCTCTCTTTGTCTCTCATATCACTTTTCTCTGCACAAAAAATTCCTGGGGGAGGGCTGTTCTTTATGCTAATCTTCTGTTCCTGTGTAACCCATTCACTTCCAAGTATTCTCACTGTACCTAAGCCATCCAGCCTCTTTCATGTCTCCTTAACTTGTTTCTCATAGTTTTTTTTTGTTTGAGATGTTTTAATTTGCTTTCTGTGCTTCTACTCAACAACCTTCAAGTTCCAGTTAAGTATCTCTGTCTCTGATACCTTCCCTGATACTCTCCTTCTGTTCTAACAAAATTATTATCCCCTTTTCAGTGTTTGTATGATAGTTTGTTCCAGTGGCTACGACAGCATTTATTGTACTGTGCTTGTTTTGTTTCTACCATATTGTATTGTAATTACTTACTCATCTATCCTGCCTCTCCCTAAACACTTCCTCAAAACAATTAGCCCTTCCAAGGTTGGAAGTACCTGGCTTATAGCAGGTGATCAGTAAAGGGGGAAACTAACATTTATTGAATGCCTTACCTCTGTGTGGGTTGCCTTACAGATACTCTCATTTAATTCTTAAACAGGTCTCTCATGTAGGTATTATGCTCGTTTTACATATAAAGTAATTGAGGCCCAGAGTGATTAAGTGGTTTATTTATGATCTCATAGCTGGTAACTCAGGGGACTGGGATTCAAACCTGTTTGCTGACTCCAAAGCTTGAGCTGTATTTAAAACTATTCTTCTCACTCCTAATTCACTGTTCTTTCTGTGCACTTCAGGGAAACCCAAATTAAGATGTGTTTAATTCAGCAATGGACAAGAATTCAAATAGTAATAGGGTATGAATAATTGTGGCACTCACATAATTGTTGTGTATTAAGAAATGGCCCTGGAGGCATTATTATCTTAATTGGTACTGTAGGCAATCCTATAATTTGGCATTTAAAAATGAATCTGTTTTAGCTGGTTACCAGATGTAACAACACCTACCTTTAGGCATGTTCTGTTCTAAAAAGGGATGAAAAGCTGCTTCTCTCACACTGTCACAGGCAAGGTGGATGAGCTCAGCTTTGACCTGAAACAGTGTTAGTGCTTCTGAAATTTTTCACTTCCAAGTTTTGTCATATTTTTGTCAGGTGCTGGTAGCCTACTTTTTCAGAGCTGCAGAGACAGGTAGTTGGAATGTGGGGTTCTTGCCCCAGCTGTTTGAACAGCCTGAGTCTCACCGGGGAGGGCCTAGACACAAAGGACTTTTTTGGGAGTTGGTAAAGGAGACCAAAAGGTAGAACTTGGGAAACAACTCTGCCTCCTTCTTTTTGTGACATGGGTGTCATCCTGTATTCTCTTAAGTCAACTAATAGCGAATGCATTCTAGAAAGGTAACAAAAATTAGAAGACGAGGATTCAAGCTCTTGTTGGCTCTATATAATTTTGGGGAAATGATTTCTACTTTCTAGGCCTATTCCTTTATGTGTTTTAATCCAGTGGTTCTGTCCAGGGGATGTGGCCCTGCTGTCCAGGCACCACACATTTCTGCTGCCCAGGGGCCATGCAGGGCTCTAGGTCACAGCTGCTTTTGTCCCCGACCCCCCTTTAGGTCACAAATCCTCTATTTCTGTCTATAGTCTACAAATATATTGAAGTCTCTCATCTGATGTTCCCTTACCATTCTCGTTCTTGCTGAGGTTTATACCTTTTTTATATCTTTACTGTTATTTTCATGTAATTTTGGATGAGAACATAGGTGAATATGTTTTTAACCTGCCATATTTAACTACAAGCAAACTTCAAAGGAAGTTAATGGAACAAAAAGTAAGTCGCATTTATATCTGAAGTTGCAAGAACTTCATCATGAGAGTGAACGAGAGGACAGACATTCCCAGGAGATGTCCTGGGTTCAAATTTTGGCTTCATCGTCTACTAGGTATATGACCTCGGACAAATTATCTTCCAAAACCTCATTTTTGAGATTGAATTTTTTTTTAAAGGAAAAAGATACATCAGAAATTATAATGAACCAGCAATCAAAACACATGTTTGCATTTAGCAGACCTTGACCAAATTCTTTCCCTTTTTTGGGCCTCAGTTTCCCTCTCGGGAAAATAAGGAAGTTGGCCTGGGTGCCTCGTAAGTTTCGTCTGTCCTTACTATTCTAAGGAGTCTGAGACTTTTCTGAATCTGGAAGAGCACTGGTCCTTAATGCTAACTTCCGTTCCCTTGTTCAGGATGACTAAGGCCTAGCACACAGACATACAGGATTGGGTGTTCTGAGGTCTGTGTGTATCTGCCTACCATACTGACCAGAGCATGATACTTGAAAAGAAAGAGGAAGCAATCACAGTGTGAAGTTCATGGCTCTTAGATAATACATGGTAAGTAGGCAGCTATTTGAAAACATTTTACCCTTTATTCTTTTCCTCTGGTATTAAGATAAGCCAGGGTACCTGAGGTCTTAGCATGGGAAGGAGCAGCTCTTTGCTCTTAGCAGTTACGATTATTGTCTGCTCTAGCAGGAGAGACAGACAGTGGAGTTATTATAATATTCAGTGATGAATGTATAGTAGAGGGTTGAACAAAATATTATCTAAAGCAAGAACGGGAAAGGAAGGAGACGAGGCAATAAAGACTTCACAGAGGAGGTGACGTTTGAGCGGGAGTTCACCAGTTTGCACGTGTGTTGGTGTGTTTTAGAGTTGCTCTGCCTGTTCTCTGCGCCTCAGCACAGCCCTGAGGGCTCATTCTTTAGGAAGTCTTTGGAGCCCAGTGGGAACGGAAGAGTTCTCTGAAGTCTGAGTCTGATGCGGGCTTGGACTTCTGTCTATGTTAGTGGGGATGTGGAGCAGCAAGATACTTGGCCAGACTGTAGTTCTTAGTTTGTTTGAGGTTTGGGTACTGTTCATAAGTGTATGTCAGTTAAGCAGAAAACAGTGTCTGCCCTTTTGAGAGCTACTTGAGAGAAATTCAGAGAGAATGGTTTGGTATCTTTATTTTTTATTTATTTTATTTATTTAATTGTTGTTCAAGTACAGTTTTCTGTCTCCCCCCCCCCAACCCTTCCCCACCACCCCAGCCCTCCCGGGCCTCCCTCCCCCGTTTCCACCCCACCTTGTTATCGTCCATGTGTCCTTTATAATTGTTCCTGTAAACCCTTCATCCTTTCCCCATTGTCCCCTCCCCTCTCCCCTCTGATCACTGTCAGCCTGTTCTCAATTTCAGTGGTTTGGTATCTTTATTTTCTATCATCCCAGGCAGCCATGGGGCCTTTAACCTATTTAAGGTACCTTAACATTTAATTCTCCTAAAGTATCTGGCCAATATATTTTTCCTTTTGGACTAAAAGTTGGCTCCATTTTGACTTTGCTTCTTTCTGTTTTTTTTTATTGTTGGGGGTCTGAACTTTTTAGTAAGCATGGGACAGAGCATCCTGGCATAGGGATAATGAGTAAAACATTTTTATTGTGTGGACAACAAATATTATTGTATTTATTATATGCTACATACTATGTTAGACCCTAAATATACAAAGATGAGTAACATCCAATTCCTCTCTTGGAGAAGCTCATAGACTAGTGGCAAAGACAGAGAAAATAACACTTTTGGAACTGTTGATTGAGTGTCTACTAGGAAATTTGACAAGCTGTGGGGATGAATGAGAATCTCAACCTTTGATGTGTTTCTAGCCTAGTGAGGGGTCGGGTGGTGAGAAGGAGCGCTGTAGACCAGTAACTAATACGACAAGGGCGGATGTGGCATTTACTATAAAAGAGAGACAAATCGTATTGTGTGAATTAAAGAAGATATTATTTCAGGATTGCACTAGCTGGTCTATAAGCTCTCTCCCAGTCCCTACTAGTCCATGAATCTGTGGTTTTGTGAATTTTTTTATTTATGGGTACTAGAGAGTGTGTGGTATTATCTGTATAAAAAACTCATGAAGAAGAATGTTGATTTTTAAATAGCTAACTCCAATGTGACAGAATTGTAGAAATAGGAAAAGTGATTTTCTGGTTATCAAATTCTAAAACAACAACAGTAGTTTTTGAACATTTTCCAGGAAGTGATCAAGTGAACAAATGTTTCCTGAATACTTTTTCTGAGAGATCAATCTTTCCCTAAGAATGGTTGATGACACAAGATAAGTATAAAATGTCATTTCTGTCCTTGAAAAACTTTGATTTCTCATTAGGAATGTCAGATGTATATGCTAAAAAATAGAGAAGTTCCACCAAATAAGTGGTGCAGACTTTAAGAGTGTACAGAAGGATGGATGATTAGTTTCCTAAGGCTACTATAATGGAGTACCGTAAACGGGTTGGCTCAGAATGACAGATATTACAGTGTCACAGTTCTGCAGGCCAGAAGTCTGAAATCAGGGTGTCAGCATCACCAGCTCCCTCTGAAGGCACAAGGGAAAGATCTCAGCCAGGCCTCTCTCCCAGCTTCTGGTAGCTTCAGGTGTTCCTTGGCTTATAGATGGACTTCTCCCTGTGTCTTTGCACAGCCTTTGCTCTGTGTTTATCTCTGGGGTCCGAATTTCCCTTCTTAGAAGGACACCAATCATATTGGATTAGGGCCCACCCTAATGACCTCATTTTAACTTGATTACCTCTGAAAAACCCAGTTTCCAAATAAAGTCACATTCTGAGATGCTGGGGTTAGGACTTTGACTTAGCTTTTTTTGGAGGGGACACAATTCAAACACATAACAGTGGGCTTGATGGTTAGGGAAAGAACTTGGTCAAGTAAGATTTAAATTAGCGGAGAAAAGTGGAGGTGTTGTGAGATAAGTCTTTGAAGTATTCCAACCCTTATGAGGGCACTCCAAATAAATTCATGGGACTGAGGAGTTCTGAGATTCCTCGAGCAGGGACTTTTAGAGAAAATATTTTTCTTAGTTGTTTTTGATGACAGTGTACCGTTGTGGACAGCTTTCCCTTGCTGTAAGCAGTGTTCTTGCTGCATGCCATGCTGTCCTGTCTTGCCCACTAAGATGTTGTTTGCATGGTGCCTAACAATTTATTCTTAGGTAATGGAAATTGAATTATTTAACTTACATGGTCATTTATAATAATAGAAGCTATTTTGCTTCGTAAATGTGATGAGTTTACAAAATACAGATGACAGAGAATTTCACATTAGAAAGTGAGAGTAGACCATAACATTTCTTAATCTGTGGCTCTTGGGGTTGGGCAGCAGTTCTCAAGCGTGGTCACTCTTAGAAAGCTTAAAAATGTGTTGATACCCAGGTCCCACACTGGACCAAGTAAATTAAGTTTTAAGGGTAGGGGCAGATATAGAACCCAGGCATCAGTGCTTTTTATTATTATGTTTTTTTATACTTATCCAAGGACATTTTTCCATTGCTTTTAGAGAAAGAGGAAGGGAGAGAGAGAAACATCGATGTGAGAGAGAAGCATTGATCAGTTATCTCCCGTACGTGCTTGGACCAGGGATATAACCGGCAACCCTTCTGCTATAGGATGATGCTCCAATCAACTTAGTCAGACCAGCCGGGGCCATCAGTGTTTTTAAAAGCGTTCCAATTTACATTCCTGGTTGTAGTTCACTGGGTTAGGGGAATAAGGAGGAAACTGAATTTTTGTCCTTGCTGTGACCTTTGGGCATTTCCTAAATCTTTTGAGTCTCAGGTACCTCTGAGAATAAAGAAATCAAGGTATATTATCTCTAGCATGTATCAGATATTTAATAACCATGAACAAGTCAGTGAGTCTTACTTTTCTCATTTATAGATTGGAGATAATTAAAACTACCTTCTAGGCTTGCTGTGAAAATCAAATATTCACAGGTGTTTCAGAATGCTTTGTGGATGCCAAAGTACTATATAAATGTGAGGGTGGTTCCCCCCCACCCCCCAACTGACAGGTAATGTGCCCAAGGTACAACAGCTTGGTATCTTAGCTAGGTCCAGAGTCCATGTCTCCTGAATCTTTTTATTTCCCCATTAACTTGAAAGATGATTTATTTTCTTTCTTTCTTTCTTTCTTTCTTTCTTTCTTTCTTTCTTTCTTTCTTTCTTTCTCTCTCTCTTTCTTTCTTTCTCTTTTCTTTTCTTTTCTTCCTTCTCCCTCCCTCCCTTTCTTTCCTTTTCTTTTCTTTTTCTTTCCTTTCTCTCCTTTCTTCTCCAGTTCTTTCTGTTAAGTTGTGCCTCAATGCCTTCTGTGTTGGATACTTTCAGGCTCCTTGATGTAGTGAACCAGCATATTGGTTTAGTGGCAAGAACTTGATCTTTGGAATTGCATGGATATGAAATTCAATCTTGGCTCCATTACTAACCAAATTATTTTAGCCTCTCTGAGTTTCAGTTTCCCTATGTGTTAAGTGGAATATTAAATGAGAAAATAATGTGAAAGCACTTAGCACTATCAAGCACTGGCAATTGTTGCTTATTGTTTTTATGAGGGGCTGTGATGGGGGGGATACTTTAGTAGATCAGTAGTACAGTAGAGGCCTTTCCATTTGACTTCACTGAGCAGTCATCTCCTTTTGGTGGCTGTTGGGAGTGGGCTTGGTTGGGTCCCTTCCAGAGTCTATTTTAACAACTTTAATTTGTATAGTTCTGTATTATTTTAAAGATACCTTTACAAACTGTTCACATTTAATCTTCACAATAATCTTCAAGGAAAACGTCCTTACATATTCACCAAGAAAGCCATAGCTTATAGAGATGAAGTGACTTGCAACTAGTCTCCTTATGAATAAGTTATGGAGACGGTTATTATTTAAGGGAAATCCCCAACTTTTGAGGCCTTGGGTTTTGTTTCAGCTGGACTTTTGGTTTCGTAACGGGCTTTCAGATGTAAACCCAGGAAACCTTAGTTTTGTAGTTGTATTTGTTTTCTATTGCTGCATAAATAAATTGCCTGTAAAACTTAGTAGCTTAAAAAAATGAACATTTATTACCTCACACAGTTTCTGAGGGTTAGGAAGCTTAGAATGGCCAGGCTGGGTGGTTCTGGCTCAGTGTCTCGGATGAGACTACAGTCAAGCTGTTGTCCAGGGCCCAGGGCTACAATCATCTGGAATTGATCCTGGACCTGAAGGATCCTCTTTTATGTTCATTCATCTGGTTGTTGGTCAGTGTCAGTTTCTTGCCTCTCCATAGGGCAGCTGACAACAAGGCAGCTGGCTTCCCCAAAATGACTGACCCAAGAGAGAAGAGACCAAAAGAGAAGCTGCAGTGTCTTTTATAATCTAATTTAAGAAATGACCTACCATTACTTCTGCTGTATTCTTTTGCTTACACAGACTGACCTTTCTACCAGCTGGGAAAGGATACTTGAATGGTGCAAATACCAGGAGGCAGGGATCGCTGGCTGCTGTCTTAGAGGCTGGCTACCACAGTTGTGGAGAAACTTTGAGATCCAGGCTATACACATCATTTATTAAAGAGTTAACCTTAATACACAGTTCAGATTCTATTCTGTGGTCCAGAATTCCCTTATGCCTTTAAGGGATGGTTTCTCAGGATAGAGGGAGCAGGGAATCCAGAAGCCTCCCATGTCTCATTTGTCTATCAATCTTTCTGTCTGTTTTTACAGTCAGAGACATACTGTTGAGGATTTGGGAGCATGGGAGGATCTCTTTGTTTTTGGATGCTATCTGGCGAAATTGTCCTTGAAGTCTGAGCATTTTGATTCCTTCACCTGTAGAGAGAGCTGGTTGAAGGAACTGTGCCTGCCTTCAGCACTTAGTGCTTTTAAAAACTCTCACATTCATTTTTATGTGATCATCTCAAAGTAGCACAATAGTGTGATGAGATGAGAAGTTGACCTCCCTTTAAGTAAATACATCTTGAATTTGAGTTCCATCTTTAGCACTAATTGACTGTGTGATTTTGACAAAGTCATGTTCTCTTTCTTGACCCCGCTTTCCTTAAGTATAAAATGGAGGTGTTAAAGTAGGTCTCAGGGTTTTGAAGTGCAACCTCACAGGCTCCTGGGGTGAGATGGGGAGGTGGGAAGAGGCTAAGACAGTGGAACTTCCCCATCTTCCTTTCAGCCAGAACAGCTCTCCACTTTTTATGTTTAAATATTGGTGTTTCTGTAATATTTGATTGCAAAAAGAAGTTGAAATGTTTTAAAAACTTGGAAAGCACTGGATTGAATTATCTCAAAGGACTTCTCTGTGTAAAGAAAGAGGTTGGTTTTTCTGATGCCATTGGGTAAGCAATAGCCTAAGGAGTGCTAGAGTACCCTCTCTTTTACATTTCTAGATAGTAGCAGCAGGTCAGTGGACCTGCTTGTCTCCTAAGAAACCTAGACTTTTATTTTTTAATATATTTTATTGATTATGCTATTACAGTTGTCCCATTTTCCCCTTTATTCCCCTCCACCCTGCTCACCCCTTCTCACCCACATTCCCCCTCTTTAGTTCATGTCCATGGGTCATATATATAAGTTCTTTGGCTTCTACATTTCCTATACTATTCTTAACTTCCCCCTCTCTATCTTCTACCTATCATTTATGCTTCTTATTCCCTATACCTTCCCCCCCCGACCCACTCTCCTGATGATAACCCTCTGTATGATCTCCATTTCTGTGATTCTGTTCCTGTTCTAGTTGTTTGCTTAGTTTGTTTTTGTTTCT
>VMDR010012979.1:0-25662 GCA_007922815.1 Macrotus californicus | reverse complement strand
CTCCCTAGAAATCTATTTCCTTTGCCAGATTGGGGAAGTTCTCCTTCATTATTTGTTCAAATAAGTTTTTGATTTCTTTCTCTTCCTCTTCTCCTTCTGGCACCCCTATAATTCGGATGCTGGAATGTTTAAAGACGTCCTGGAGGTTCCTAAGCCTCTCCTCATTTTTTTTGAATTCTTGTTTCTTCATTGTGTTCTGGTCGAATGTTTTTTTCTTCCTTCTGGTCCACACCATTGATTTGAGTCCCGATCTCCTTCCCATCACTGTTGGTTCCCTGTACATTTTCCCTTATTTCACTTAGCATAGCCTTCATTTATTCATCTAATTTGCGACCAAATTCAACCAATGCTGTGAGCATCCTGATTACCAGTGTTTTGAACTGTGCATCTGATAGGTTGGCTATCTCTTTGTCACTTAGTTGTATTTTTTCTGGAGCTTTGATCTGTTCTTTCACTTGGGCCATTTTTTTTTTTTTTTGTCTTGGCGCACCTGTTACGTAGTAAGGGGTGGAGCCTTAGGTGTTCACCAGGGCAGGGCAACTGAGTCGCTGCATTGTGACGCTGTATGTGGGGGCGGGGTCTGTGAGGGAACAGTGCCGCTTACTCAGCTCTCTGCCAGTTTTCAGTCACTTCCCTCGCTACCCCCAATCAAATTGGGCCCTTCTGGTGCTGATTCCCAGGTGGGTGGGCTTGTGTATATTCTAGGACCCTGTGGGTCTCTCCAATGAGCTCTCCTGTGAGGGTGGGAGTTTTTCCCACTGCCGCCGCCTCAACCGCCACAGGTAGTTTCAGAGGTTTGAGGCTTTATTTCCCCACGCTGGGATCCTGGGTTGTGTGGTCTGTCTCACTCCGCAGTTGTTTGTCCAGTTTATCTGAATGTGAGTGTGGGACTGCCCAGTCCTCCAGCTGCCACCTTGCCTGCTCTGCCAGCTGCACTTTGCCCACCCTGGTCTACCAGCTGCCACCTCGCCCGATCTGCCAGCCGCCTTGCCACGAGTCCTCTCTGCCCGGCTGCTTGTCTCTGCCCCTCCTACCAGTCTGGATGAATGTTTCTTCTTTAACTCCTTGGTTGTCGGACTTCCATACAGTTTGATTTTCTGTCAGTTCTGTTTTTTTTTTGCTTTTAAATTTGTTGTTATCCTTCTTTTGGTTGCGTGAGGAGGCATAGCCTGTCTACCTACACCTCCATCTTGGCTGGAAGTCTCTTTTCTAAGACTAAATAATATTTCATTGTATGTATGTACATATTTGCTTTATCTGTTCATCCATCAGGGACATTTAGGTGGTGCACATATCTTGTCTAATATGAGTAAAGATGCAATGAACATCTTAAATTTTTCCAAAAAGTTGATGAAGAAGGGACACTTCCTAATAAATTTTAACAAGACCAACATTACTCTGATAACAAATCCAGATAGACACTATAAGAAGAGAAAAACTATAGTCCAACATCTCTGGTAAAGATAGATGCAAAAATCCTTAATAAAATATTAGCAAAATATTAGCAAACTGAATTCAACAGCATATTAAAAGCATAATACACCACAATCAAGTGAAATTTGTTCCTGGGATGCAAGGATGGCTCAATATCTTCAAATCAACAAATGTGACATACAAATGGCCAACAGGTAAGAGAAGATGCTCCACCTCACTAATCATCATGGAAATGCAAATCCACAGCACAGTGAGATATCACCTCACTCCTGTTAGAATGGCTATCATCAAAAAGACAAGATTGGAACAAATGTTGAGAAGGATGTAGAGAAAAGGAAAACTTTGTGCACTGTTGGTGGGAATGTAAATTGGTGCAACAACTATGGAAAACAGTATGAAGGTGCCTCAAAAATTAAAAATAGAGCTACTATATGATCCAGCAATTCTGCTTCTGGGTATTTATCTAAAGGAAATGAAATCAGTACCTTGAAGTGATACATGCACTTCCATGCTCATTGCAGCATCATTCACATATATTTTTAAATAGCTTACTATCTGTAAGTCCCTGAAAGTTCTTCTGGGGAAAGAAAGACAAATAAACTGCTATTATCTTCAAGGGACCTGTAGTATTGTGGAAGAGACAGTAACTCTTCTAGCTGTAATAATTAATAGGAAAAGACCATGTAGAGAAGAACAGATAAAATGCTGAGAAAGTTCTAGGAAAGGTTACATCTACTAGAGATATTTTAAAAAGGGCTCACTGAGGAGATGAATAAGCATGGATGGACAAGTTAGTTTTGAAGTCGTGGAATAGATCCAACCAAATGAAAGAAAACAATCAAGTCTTGGAGATAAGAACAAACACAACTCATGTGGGAACAAACAGCAATTCAGTTTGAATGAAGCAAGTGTTTTTCCAGATGGTTATGACACAGGAACTTGAACGTGATCCCAAGTAGTCTGGACTTTTTCAACACAACAGCAGAGAGCTGCAGACACTTAGCACTGGGAGACCCTTCAAATTTGTCTAGGCTGACCTCCTCCCTGATGCATAAATTCTTTTCCCAGCAACAGTCCATTTAGGGGGCAGGTACCCTGACACACTGAACAAACCTATGTCTGCTTGTCAGCAGGAAAATAAGTCAGCTACAACTACTTCCAATACAAGCACATTTGAAGGGCACTATGTATTTACCCATTTTATCAAAAGGTGTATGGGTCATTCGTAATTGAATTGCAATGCGTACAGCTTTCTAAATCCAGTTATTGAAAGTTATAAGTCAAAATATAGTTGATGAAAATATGCATTACTCTACAACGTAGGCCCTGTAGGATTAACAAATGACTTATGACAAAGAGAATTGAAAATGTTAAAGCTAAATTAGCAGAATGTTATACTTCACAGAATGAAAAGCAGCAACTTAAAATCACGCCTAACTTAAAATAACATCGAAGATGTGTTTCTAACAAGTGCTCCTCTCATAGACTGTGGGATTTCACTTGTCTCTGTGTGTGTATATCTACAGGAGCCTTGTACCAGCCCTGGGTTTTTGTACACACATCATTTCAGCCTTTGTAAACTCATAGGGTGACTTATGCGTAAATAATCTTTAGGTGTAAATACAGATAAAAATCTATGGAATCAATTGGATATAAGAGCCAAAGAAAAGAGAATCCCATAGACACCCTCACATTTCTTAAAAGCTGAACACCCTACTGTGAAATGATTCCAAAGGAGTGGTTTTTCAGACTCCAAAGAATGTGCACTCACTATTCCACAAAAGATTTCACTCCACAGCCAGAGCTCTCCAGAAAGATTTTCTTTTATTATTATAATCTACCTCTTTGTAAAATACAACCACTGTCCTCCTTCTGACACCTCACAGGGCTAATAGAACTCTGTTTCTTTGTATCTTCAGCTAGCAGATGAAAACCAATTGTAATTATTCGGTTTTTCATTTTTTAGGGGGTGGCAGGATGAAACTAAGATTTCATGTTTTCTTATTAAACTTCATGTTGCTTAAGTGTTTACATTATTGCAGCCTGGTGATGTGTTTCTGTACTTCAGTTCTAACACCCACTGCATTCCCCATGCTTTCCAGATTTGTGTGCATTCATGAGTTTATGACCTGTATTAACATCTAAAAACACTGAATATGGCAGACTCCAGGAGAGCAGCCTCTATCTCTCCATCACTGGTCACCTTCCTGTGAATGGTTGTCTCTGGGTATGGCCTTTGAAAAAAGCGATAATATTTGGTATAGTCTGTTAGAGGATTACAAATTGAGTTTATTTATACCGTAATCCAGTGCACACTTCATCATCTTGCCCTCAAATAAATAGTTCTGTCTAGACATCCAGCAAATGAACTGGGCATGTCCTGTGTGCCAACAATGACTCCTGAAATGAATAAGATATAGATAACATGTACACTTGAGACCCTCCTTCTGAGACAATGGATCAAACAGATCATTTCAAAAAATTATGGTGAGGACAATGGTAGAAAAATAGGAGGGCTTTAGAGGATGGAGATACAGAATAATTAGATTTGTGGGTTTTTTTTGTGAAGAAATTACAATATTTATTTACTTATTCTTTTTATTCTTGTTTTTTAAAATATATTTTATTGATTATGCTATTACCATTGTCCCATTTTCTCCCCTTCAGTCCCCTGCACACCCTCTCCCACCCACATTCCTCCCCCTTAGTTCATGTCCATGGGTCACACATATAAGTTCTTTGGCTTCTACATTTCCTATATTATTCTTAACCTCCCCTTGTCTATCTTCTACCTACCATTTATGTTTCGTATTCCCTGTACCTTTTCCCCCTCTGTCCCCACCCCCTCCCGATGATAACCCTCCATGTGATCTCCATTTCTGTGATTCTGTTCCTGTTCTAGTTGTTTGCTTAGTTTGTTTTTGTTTTTGTTTTAGGTTCAGTTGTTATTAACTGAGTTTGTTGTCATTTTACTGTTCATATTTTTGATCTTCTTTTTCTTAGATAAGTCCCTTTAACATTTCATATAATAAGGGCTTGGTGATGATGAACTCCTTGAACTTGACCTTATCTGGGAAGCACTTCATCTGCCCTTCCATTCTAAACAAGAGCTTTCCTGGATAATCTTGGATGTAGGTCCTTGACTTTCATGACTTGGAATACTTCTTGCCAGCCCCTTCTGGCCTACAAGGTTTCTTTTGAGAAATCAGCTGACAGTCTTATGGGCACTCCTTTGTAGGTTACGGTCTCTTTTTCTCTTGTTGCTTTTAAGATTCTCTCTTTATCTTTCATCTTGGGTAATGTAATTATGATGTGCCTTGGTGTGTTCCTCCTTGGGTCCAACTTCTTTGGGACTCTCTGAGTTTCCTGGACTCCCTGGAAGTCTATTTCCTTTGCCAGATTGGGGAAGTTCTTCTTCATTATTTGTTCAAATAAGTTTTTGATTTCTTTCTCTTCCTCTTCTCCTTCTGGCACCCCTATAATTCGGATGCTGGAATGTTTAAAGACGTCCTGGAGGTTCCTAAGCCTCTCCTCATTTTTTTGAATTCTTGTTTCTTCATTGTGTTCTGATTGAATGTTTCTTCCTTCTGGTCCACACCATTGATTTGAGTCCCGGTCTCCTTCCCATCACTGTTGGTTCCCTGTACATTTTCCCTTATTTCACTTAGCATAGCCTTCATTTATTCATCTAATTTGCGACCAAATTCAACCAATTCTGTGAGCATCCTGATTACCAGTGTTTTGAACTGTGCATCTGATAGGTTGGCTATCTCTTTGTCACTTAGTTGTATTTTTTTCTGGAGCTTTGATCTGTTCTTTCACTTGGGCCATTTTTTTTTTTTTGTCTTGGCGCACCTGTTACGTAGTAAGGGGTGGAGCCTTAGGTGTTCACCAGGGCAGGGCAACTGAGTCGCTGCATTGTGACGCTGTATGTGGGGGCGGGGTCTGAGAGAGAACAGTGCCGCTTACTCAGCTCTCTGCCAGTTTTCAGTCACTTCCCCCACTTCCCACAATGAAATTGGGCCCCTCTGGTGCTGATTCCCAGGTGGGTGGGCTTGTGTACATTCTAGGACCTGTGGGTCTCTCCAACAAACTCTCCTGTGAGGCTGGGAGTTTCTCCTGCTTCTGCTGCCTCCTGAACTCCCGCAGGTGTTTTCAGTCAGAGGTTTGAGGCTTTATTTCCCCACTCTGGGACCCTGGGTTGCATGGTCTTTCTTGCTCCCCAGTTGTTCCTCCCAGTTTATTCACCCATGGGTGTGGGACTGCCTGGTCTCCCAGCCGCCACCTCGCCCAGTCTGCCAGCTGCCTTGCCGTGAGTCTTCTGTGCCTGGCTGCTGGTCTCCACCTCTCCTACAAGTCTGGGTAAGTGTTTCTTCTTTAAGTCCTTGGTTGTTACACTTCTATACAGTTTGATTTTCTGTCAGTTCTGGCTGTTTTTTGTTTTTCAATTTGTTGTTGTATTTCTTTTGGTTGTGCAAGGAGGCATAGTGTGTCTACCTATCCTCCATCTTGGCTGGAACTCTATTCTTGTTTATTCTGTTACAGTTGTCTCAATTTTTTCCCCTTTGACCTCCTCCACCCAGCCCACCCCCTGCTCCCACAGTCCCCACACTGTAGTCCAAGAACATGTACGAATGACCCACGGACATAGATATTTGTTTAAATCATCACTTTGTCACCAGAGTTGGCAAAATGTAGGTAAGAAATGAAGATGTGAATTAAGGTAGTGCTCTGGGAATGGAAAGGAGATAACAGTCAGGAAACGCGAATGTATAGGACCTGTTGACTTGAAACTTGGGCTCTGGGGAGAGAGAAGTTCAGATTGGACAATATGGATAGATCCTGGTGGTATTCACCAGGATGAAAAATGCAAAAACACGTGAGCTTGGAGAGTAGGGGAGATGGTAAGGCTCTGATGTGTCTGTGGGTCATCCAGGTGGAGCTGTCCAGTGGGCCGGTGGGCAACTTATGAGAACTGGAGAACCTGGGTGACATGAGGTTGTTGAATCCTGGTGTTCACTTCTACTAATACTTGCTATTCTGTTGACATTGTGTTTATACTTATGAGTTAGTTTCAAGCTTACTCTTTCAGTCTGTGTGTGTATCTCTTATTGCATCAGGCCTTTCTCCAGTTAATACTGTCTCCACTGATATTTTCCTTTTATATCTTGAACTCTGAGAATCACTGTGCAGAAGGGGAACACAAGGTACAAACTGGCTCCTACCCTCTGGGAGGTGACAATCTAGGGCAGGCATACGTAGATGCTAGCTGACCGGAAGCTGCAACCAAGGGTGTATTCTAGGTTGGGGTTATGTATAGATACCAGCCCAGAAGAGGGTGGCCACCTCTACTTCGGCAGTCAGGTAGTTCTATGGAGACTAAATGACAAATAGCCTCTTCTGGAAGCTGGAGACGGGAGGAGAAGGGAATGGCAGAAACATGAACCCAAATGACACATTCAGAGAGTGAAGGAGGCATGGTGTAAGGTGAGGTATGCCTGGAAAAACATTAATATGATAAAACTTAGTAGACTGTGCCTGTCAGGACAAAGCACACTGCTAAGACATCACTCACTCACATGTCCCAGGCACCTGGAAAAATGTCTAGTGCTGGGCAGGCACTCAGGGACTATTAATTGATGATTTTTATTCAGGAAGAAAGGTCTGGTATGGAGATGATTCCCTCAGGCCCAAGGTGTAGGTGGAAAAGGAGGTCAGGGGATAGATGAGCTTTCCCTGGTGAGTAGGTTGGAGGTAACACCTTCAAGGGGATAAAGTGTGTCTAGTCACCAATATAGATTCAATGTGTGTGATCCATGGTAATGAGCTGGGAAGCCAGGGAGGGGATGGCTTCAGCAAATTAAGGATGGTCATTGGCATCGAATGTCATAGAGGGCCTGAATGTCACAGTGAAGATGAAATGTGCCCCCCTGTCCTGGGCAGCACAGAGGCCACCAGTTGTCCTGGAGGGAGTGGCTCTGCACTTTGCTGCACGGTTTATGGCACGTTTGTTACTGTCTGTGCCCCTCCATGACCGCGAGCAGGGCCCCATTCGCTCACTGTGCCGTCGCAGTTAGGTGCTGTGCCTATTAGATGCTTGCTCAGTATTTGTGGGGTAAATGAATGGATATGTGTATTTTAAAGAAAGTAAGACTGGTGGTGGGTGAGAGCAATAACTCGGATCAACCTGGAGCAGAAGGGTCCCTCTTCTAGGTGACCGAGGCCATCCCTGCTTTCTGTTCTCTAGAGGTTTGTAGGTTTAGAATAATCAGCGTGGGACAAAGAAAACATCCACAGGCTGGTGCTACAAGTTTCTCTGAGCAACTTTCTTTCTTGGGCTTTATTAATTATTATTTTTTACATAATTAAGGTCGTGTGATGAAAGGCAGGACACTTTTGTTCCAATCCCCTGCTTTTTACCCCCAAACTATAAATTCCACTAAGCCTCAATTGCCTTTCCTGTGAAAGGGGATAACATTGCACCTGCCTCACAGGGTCGGGCCGTGTGATCTGGGCCACACTCAGCAGGTTGGCAGTCTTTGAAGGTCCTTCTAAAATACCCCACCAGATGAGCGATTGTTTAAAGGAGGCGGATATGTAGGTTTAAAGTGGAGACAACGGAGTGTGATGCCTTGTTTTTTACACTTGGTATGTTCTTACATACTTTTTTTTGCAGTTTTAATTGTGTGAGAGAGACCTCCTTATGGGAATTCTGAAAATGTTTTATGCTTGATGGATATTTTGCATAAATTTGGAACTGAAGTTGGAAGAGATAGACCTGACCAATGAAAAGAATATATGTGTAATTCAATTAACCTTTTGTATTTGGGCTTTACCTTGAGATGTAAAGGCCACTGAAATGAGTTTCAGAAATGCCTCCACAGGTGGCCAAGGAGATAATTGCAAGAATTTTCTGGGCACAGGAGAATGATATCTATTCACTCTGAAACACAGGTTTATGTTTCTACCCACATCTGGGTGAAAAATCATTTGTCTTAGAGGCAGTTAAATAGGACTGTGAGAAATTTCTCAACTGCTTTGAAGACAGAAAAAACACTTCACATTTTCAAGGAAAGAAATGCATTTTGAAGCGAGAAATTGGAACCACAGGATTAAAGAGAAAACGGAAAGAGTAAAGTACCCTTTGGAGGAGAGAGAGAGTGAGAGAGGTAAAGAAAGAAGGAGAGAGGTAAAAAGAGAATAAAGAGACAGAGAGAGAAGCAGAGAGAGACAGAGAAACTTAGACTGGACCTGAGAGCTCTGGGTGGGGCAGGTGAGTATGAAGTGGGGGAAGGTACAAGGGTAAGCAGAAGAGAGACCAGGGTAGTAAGGGCCCAGGAGAGGACAGCCTAATGGAAGAGGGATAGAGGCCCCAGGATGGGAGTTTGGGAGGAAGGCCCCAGGCTACCCTTCTGCTGGGCTGTACTCACATCAGAGAAGGAAGGAGCCTCAGTCCCTGCCTAGCCTCCTGAAGGAAGAACTCCACACCTGGGCCCTGGGTGGTTTACAGGGTTCCCCCTTGTGAAGGCCCCATAAAACTTCCAGCTCTTACATTGGGATGAGTCCAGGGCTCCTGAAAGGAGACCTGAAGCTGTCTGACTGACAGCTTCGGAGACCCAGGTCCCCATAACAAGCCTGGTGAGTGGTTATTTTTCCTGCTCCCATGGAAACGCATAAGATTGGGGGAGACAAGGTAAGGGTTTAAAGACAGCCTTCTTTTTATAACTTCCCATACCTTATCCTCTTCCATCTGCTGGCCGTTCCCATGGCAACCAGATCAGAAAGGCCATCAGCAGCCAGAACTCTTATTTGCACAGTGGATTCACCAAGTGTGAGAGTACCGGGCTCATCTAAGCTGGCAGGCAAGGGCCCGACACTTAGCTGATGGAAAGCACTAGAAGGCTCCTGGATGCCATGGTTCTCTGTTTTGTAAATGAAACTTCAAATGCTGCCTCCAATTGGGGATCCATGGGCGTGCTGACCATGTCAAATTTACCAGCTGTGGGCACATTGTAGCCCACAATAATTTCTTTTCTTAACAATCAGAGATAAAAGTACTGGGCCGCCTATGGACTGAAGACTAGTAATCTTGGGACAAATCATAGTAATTCTCCCCAGAATGTGCCCCCAGCATACAGGTCAATAGCCTAATTTGCCCACCTTTATTGCCACTGGAGAACTCGCTGCTTGTCAAGACAGTTCTGCCTCTTTTATTCGCCCATTATATGAACTTGGTGCAGCCACACTTCCCTAAACCCTGGTTTTCTCTGACCAACGGGGCTAATAATCCTTCTTTACTGGGCAGCACTATTGTACTGATGACATCATGATGTCCCTAAAAACAACAAAAACCATAACCAAGGGGAAGGGTGGGAGCGGGGGAGGGGGGTAGGATTGGCTGGGGTGGGGGGGGGAGTGGTGGGGGGAAAATGCAGACAACTGTAAATGAACAACAATAAAGTAATTAAAAAACAAAAACAAAAACAAAAACCAGCAGGCAACTATGTGGGGTTATCATCTTTTCAATAAACATGTGGATCAGAATAAATTGTCACCCAGAGAATCTTTTCTTGGATGAGAAGTAGGATGTTTATTTTTTAAGGAAGTTTTAGTTTGCTACAATTATCCTTGAATTTAAATAGAGATTAGACTCACAGATTAATTTTATGCCAGATTTAAATTTAATTTGACATTTATATGGTCACAAATGTCTTTGAAAATCTGAAGGCAGGTATAAATCTTCCCAGAAAGTCCACCCTGGTGCATGTGCACTTTCATACCCTGGGAGGGGTTCACTTTTCTGAAGCCCACTTGAGGGGAGGTCCATCCATTAGAGGATTTTAAAATGGCCTGTGGGAAACATTGTTATGCCCAGGTAACCTATGTCATCATGTGTCTGTGTTTAGTTTTTCTGTTTGTTAAATGAAGAATGTCAGTTCAACAAAACCTTCAGAAAGTCTTTCCTGAGCTATGAGTAACGTTCTGGGGTCACAAAGCTGAGTAAGATACCAATGCCCTCAGAACAGGTCTACACTACAGTCATGTATGAACTCTTGTGACCCTTCCTAACCCTATGGTACTGTGCAAAGTTGTGTCAAATGTGTAACATTTAATTTTAACATTATTATTTCATTTTCTCAGTAAGCCTCTGAGCTACACAGACAATGAGGCTGATGCCTAGGAAGCAACACCAGGAACTTCAGATTGAGAGGCCCCTGCAATTCTCAGCTGCACTCTCACATGGGCATGAGGGCTTCAATGACCCAGTGGGAGTGAAGTCACGAGGATCTCTCCTTTGCCTGTTCCTTGCTTTCTTAATGTCCCTGTTGAAGTGGCTTAAGACCCTAGGTCCAACTGTTAAGTCTTCTGGGTGAAGATGTCATATCACTGAACATTGACACAGTGGGAAAGATTTCAACTTCACTATATGACGAGGAGCATTGTCACCAGCTGGCAGTCCTGACTTCCACAGTGTCAACTGTGAGACATGAGAGCACTAAATGGGGACCCACAGTGGAGCAGGAGGACTGCAAACAGATGAGTCCCATGCTGAGGGATCCAACAGTCAGTGGGACTATCCTCAAAGGACAGGCAGGGGGTCTAGTTCAGTAAGCAAGGCCTGGGGATCTTGCTGTCTGAGTGATCACATCTCAACATCTCAACTACAGAACACACGCATGCTCTCTCTCTCTCTCTCTCTCTCTCTCTCTCTCTCTCTCTCTCTCTGGGTAGACCAGAACTCTGGTTAGTAGCTGGAACTACAAAGCCAATTTCTTACCACAAGATTTAGAGCAGAGGCTGGAACCCCAATTCAGAGGGATAGGGTTCAGGGCAAGAATCTGGGATACAGATCAGAACACAGGCCAGCTACCTGCCCTGTGGACAGAGGTGGAATTGGGAAACGATCCTGATGTTTGAGAGGCTTGCAGAAATCTCTGCCATAGCAGATGACCCATGACACATGGGATAAAAATAATTAGGGACAACAAAGCCTTTCAGACCCTTCTCAAAGTAGATAGAGCTTCTCATACACAGCCAGGCTTGGAGTGTGCTGGTCTAGGGCCTAGAAAACCCAAAGACTTGGAGATGAAGACCTGGGAGCAGGCAGGGTAGATGGGGTCTCAGCCTAGACTTGGACAGAAAGCCTGTCCCTGAGATGGAGTGCAGCTGGAATGCACACTGAATCCAGGTCCACTTCCGTCTCCATTGCTCATCATCTGAGACTGGACAAATGACCACTACCTTTGCCTGGTCTGTAAGTGAGGAGGACAGCCCTGAATGGATGGTGTGGAAATTAAAACAAAAGATTGATGTGCAAATATTTTGCATCTAGTGCATATGACTATTTTTAGGGAGTATAGAGTTAACTCCAGAAAAACGTATATTAGCAGACAAAGTGTTTATTCGCTATTCACCCACTTGTCTCTTCCATCAGTATTCTTATACCTAGGTTTTCTCTGCTCTCACTCAGAGGGAATAGTCTACAGACCTGCCATGGCTTGTCCTTTGAGGACACAGCACTGTGACCCCAAATTCTGAAGTTGTCTGCATCCCCACCTGCTGGGGTTGTGGCTTTCACAAGTGGTCAGAGACAGGTGCATGCTTTGGGGAAGTCAATTTTATTTCCTGGGCCCTGGTTTGAACAGCTGAGCAATAGGGTTAAAACAAGTACCTTTCTAATAGTAGAATCCTAGCTGTTACCCCATAGCACATAACCCCCTTTGCAAGTATTTACAGAATAAAATACTTAGTTCTCTAAAGAGCAAGTAATTTCTATCAGAATTTGGCTTGAGAAGAAACAAAGGTTTATCTGGAAAACTGAGATATCTCTTTGTTCTTTCCATCATAAGATACAGTTTTTCTGATCTCTTTACACGGTAATACCCAGAAAGTCAATTTCACTATTACATGGTACCAACAAAATTAAAAAAAAAACAAAACTCCTGCTTCCTTCCATCACCAAAGTGGAGAAACTAGTGAAAAGAGCCAAGCAAATCACAAGAACAAGGAAAACAAACCTGGAACTGGCTGAGTCTAGTTATTTCTAACTTGTTGGTAACTCTTGGGAAACCTTAGGTTGTCATTTGTGTCCAGGCCTTGGGTACGTCCTCTGTTGTCACCTTCCCACAAGAGACTTTAGCAGTTATGTGTTTAAGGAGGTAGCAGGAACACAGGTACTGTAACATGATGTCCTTTAATGGAGTTAGAGCTGAGCTTGTTACAACCATCTCGACTTTCCCTGTATTTACTAATCGGCGGTGTTGGAATTACCCCAGTCTCTGCTATGAAACGGAAGTAGCTTAGATGAAAACATCTCTTCTTATTCCTCTGGGTGTCAGGGGATTTCTCTTTTCCTGAATGAAAGAGTCAGCCTTCATTTATTAACGACACAGATACACATCAAAGCCACTCTTGGATCTGTCTCTCCCCATTTATTCTGCCTTCCCAATCCTGTACCCTATATTTCTTGTTTAACAAATTGTTCTTGAGGTGATGTATTCACAATGAACCCATAAGCACAGCTGAAACACCATTTCCTGCTAGCTCCAGACAAAATGCATTAATCCTCTGGATATTTCCCCAAGACAATATTATCTCTCATGTGCAGACGTTATTTCTCTCATACGGCTGCAAAGGGAACAAATCCTTGAGAATTGGTTTGAAAAGTGACACAAACAAAAGTCAGGGCTAAAATTCCTGGTGTGCACAATTTTCCTTAACATTATTGTTTTATAATGCACTAGTCCTTAAACACTCACATGTGAGGGAAATTAAGAATAAGAAGAGTCACCCCACAGCCGAGTCGCTGTGCAGATATCTCCACGGAGCAGCCCATATGAAGACTGGAGGCAGAGGGGCCACATCAACACCGTCCGCCGTCCTGCACTGGGTTCTGCTCTGTCCACTTAGGGTTCCAGGAAGACCCAACACTGTACTCAGGGGTAGGAAGCACACTGTGTGGTTTTTAAATAGACTTGGGTGCATAAACAGTTTATTCTCTTGACTGTTCATTTGTGGGGACTTAAGTGAGCATGTTGTGTGTAGGTCAAAACATGAAAACCTGTCTTTACATGTAAATATGCATATGTGAATATATGCTTTATGTATGCCTATATGTATATATAGGTGCACATGGAGGTCCATAGGTATATATGCATGCATGTAGGAAAGCATGCACACACATATGTATGCAACTATGTACACACACATAGACATATGACACACACATTCAGACACACATGCATATGTATTCAGGTACACATGTGAGCAAATATGTAGGTAGATATGTAAGCATGTGTACATGCATACATGTAGATAAGTGTGTAGGTAGATATGTAGATATACATGTAGGTGTGTAGTGGATATATACCCACATCTGTAGGTGCACATGTAGGTGTGCAGCAGGTATGCATACAAACATGTAGATACAGATGTAGGTACTTATCAGGGACTCTTAACTCTCCAGTCTCTCATGCTGCCTGTCTTGCAGGTGGAATGAGGACCCCATGCCTTCTGGTCCACAAAATGCAGCACTTACTTGCTCTTGCAGAGCTGTCATTTTGTCATGACACATGCCTGATGGCATGTGATAGTGCTGCGTCCCATGTGAAGGCTGGGCTTTCACAACTGTTTGATGTGAGAGTAAATGTGGTGACAGATCTCCTTTGTTCATGTGACCACCTTGTCCTCCTTGCATGCACTGGAGCAATAACCACCTCAGGCCTGGAGCCTTTTTAAGTCCAGACTTCCAATGTGATACATGGATGTAACGCTGGCCTTGGCTTGGAGCCTCAAGTTTTGTCCAATGAGAAATATGACTTTCCCTCCCTCTTCTGGCTGTATCATCAGATTTCGGCAGTTGGATGTTTGAGGAGGGCTGGCAGGGAATTAAAATCTATTTCAGCTGATGAAAGCTCGAAGGTGCTGTATTTCTCTGGCACATCCAAGGCCTTATTTAAGGGAGAAAAGGCAAAATTCCTGGAGGTGCCACATCTGCTAATAAGTCACCTCAAACTTTGTCACTGAGGCACTGATCTCACACTGTAATTATGAGAGAGACATCAGTGCATGTTTGTGTGTGTGTGCTGCATGGGTGTCAGTGCATGTGTATTAACCACCAGCACACATCTAATTGAAGCTTTAAAAAAAGATTTTACTTATGTATTTTTAGAGAGAAAGGAAGGGAGAGAGAAAGAGAGAGAGAGAAACATCAATGTGTGGTTGCCTCTCATGTGGCTCCCACTGGGGACCTGGCCCACAATCCAGGCATGTGTCCTGATTGAGAATCGAACTGGTGACCCTTTGGTTTGCAGGCTGGCACTCAATCCACTGAGTCACACCAGTCATGGCTAATTGAAGCTTTTTAGCCAACAACTATGACAGAGATTTTTTTTTAATATTTATTGATTTAGAGACAGAGAAGAAGGAGGAGGTGAGAGGGGAGAAAGAGAAAGAGAGAGAGAGAGGTTAACTTATTGCTCCACTTGTTTATGCACCCATTGGTTGTTTTTTTGTGTGTGCCCTGACCAGGTATCGAACCCAAAACCTTGGTGTATCAGGCAGATGCTCTAACCAACTGAGCTACCTGGCCAGGGCGACTGAGATCTTATCTGTTCTTTGGGAGAAGATAAACATAATTCCTGAATATTGCAATATTTTCACTAAATCCCAAAGCATTAATATTCCACACAGGTAACTCTAGATGGACAACTGAGTAAATCATCTGGTAAATTGTATTGTAAATATAGATAAAAATTCTGAAAACTTTAGATCAAGAGATTGAACACACAAATGTCTGTAGGGACTGGTCAGTGCCCACATGGAGTACCCTAGCTCGATCTATAATACAGATTTGATTGGATTGCATATTAAGCAATTACGACTATTTTTCTAATGACATTTGACTGCATTTTCCTTGGGCTATGTTTTGTTTTCTTATTTTGAGAGAGATTGGGTACACAGAATAATTATCCACCTCAAGAAAAAGCAACAATGCAGAAATAATGACGGACAGCACTTAACACTGGGCCTCAGAGTTGGGGGTCACAGGGATCGGTGAGGAGGTGCCGGAGAATGCCTATTACCAGATGGGAGTGTGGGTTCGGGACTGCTGGATTTCAATTAGAACCAGAATTTCTAGGTGTATGTGTGAGATTCTCAAGTTTAAAACACCAAGAAAATAGACAATACTGTTGGAATACACACACATGTAAATATATGTATGCATGGTTTCATGGTTGGAAGAAGAAAAAAGAGAGAATACATAGAATCTTACGTCTCAGCTTCCAATTTATGTGGTCTGTCCAGAAAGTATCCAGCCATGGACTATGAAAAATTGAGACATTTATTGAAGAAGGTACAAGACACAGGAAACATTGCACAGGACAATGGCACTTCTGTCCCCTTCAAAGTAGGCACCTGACAACATCACACAGTTCTTCCAGAATCTTTTACACTGTTCAAAACATTCTGCAAAATCCTTTTTTTGGAATTGCCGTCAGCTGCCCCATTCTATTTTTCTAAATCTCATTGACAATTGAAATCTCTTCCCTTTCAAAGGCGATTTTAGTTTTGGGAAAAGCCAGTAGATTTTGGAATCCCCAGATTAGCTTCTAGTTCTCACACTGTCAGTTGCTGATCTTTGTTGATTGCAGCCCGTCCATGTTCAACATTCTCAGGTGTTCTGCTTGTTGCAGGCCTTCCAGAACATGGATCACTTTCAACAGGTGCTTGACCATCTCTGAAGCATTTGTGCCACACTTTTATTGGTGCTGCACTCACTGCATTGTCCCTGAAAACTTTCTGAATCATCTGAATAGTTTCCACAGAGGAATGTTCAATCTTAATGCAAAATTTGATGCAGATTTATTGTTCTACTTGCTCATTTTGAATGCAACAGCCACACAGTACACATGCTCACTCAATGGCGTCTACGACCTCCACTGACTAGTACACTGAAGTCATTGTTCACGCATGTGCATTCCAGTCCACTCTCCTTGGCTGTCAGGTTACATCGATGTCATGCAAACTGCTCTCATTATATTAACAATGGTTGGAGTTTTCCCGACAGACCTTGTAGTCCTTGCTACCTGGAATTTCTGAGGCTCCCTAACCTCACAGTGTATCAGAATGACCTGGAGGATCCATAGAGAGAGTTGTGAGCCTGGAAGCCCTGAGATTCCAGTTGAAAGGTAGTAGCTGCATGCAGTGAGGGTGCTCTGCATTTTAGCCCCACTTTCTTGTCCTGGGCCTGGGTAGCAAACCTCCAAAATCAAATAGGATAACTGGGTGGGGCTCAGGCAAAGGGCTGATTCTGATGCAAAAGAAGAGTTGAGGAAGACTGTAACATTTAAATTGCTTCAGCTCTGATTGCAAATGATTTGATCAAGCAAACAACAAACAAAAAGCCTCCCACTAAATAGACATCCTTCACATACACTTACACATACACACATATACACAACACTTAAAAACTATAACATTATGAGTATTTATTTGGTGAGCTACATACTCTCTGGTGCAAACGCTCAGGGCAGAGCCCAACTCAGGGGCTGGATTTTTCTCATAGCCCCTTTAATGAGGGGACGTCAGAAGCAGTGGCCTGGCCGTGAGTGGCTCTGACCTCCTCCAGGCTCTGACAAAGACTCTAAGTTCACAAGAGAAGGTCACAAAACTCTAATGGGGACATCTAACTTTCTATGACATAGTCAGACTTAAAGGAACAACAATGCCTATATACTATACAGGGAAAGTTTGGGAAAAACATTTCAAGAATGTGAAATGTTCAAAAGATGTTTGTTGATCAGTTCATGTTTTCAGGCTTGTGCTAACTAAGTACAGATTCACATATCTGCAGAATTAAGAATGGTCAGAAAAATAAAAGTGGTCTCAATAGTTCTCCCCCATGGCTTAAGAGAAACTTCCTTGGTACCTGCACAGACTTTGTCATGATTCCAGAGAGAAAGAATGGGAAACCAACCGACCAACCAACCAACAAAGCAGATGGAAGACATGAGTTGAATTTAGAGCAGACTGGAATCTTTTCATTGTACACATTTAAATATAAATATAGCAACTCTTCAGTTTTCAAAAATTGCAGGAATTATAAGAGAAGGTCATTTTTTAAATTTAAATTTTTAAATTGAATTTATTGGGGGTGACATTGGTTAATAAAATTATATAGGTTTCAGGTGCACAATTCTATCACACATCATCTGTACATGGTATTTTGTTCACCACCCCAAGTCATGTCTTCTTCCATCACCATTTATCTGCCCTTTACCTCCTTCACCACCCTTTCCCTCCAGTAATCTCAGTATTGTTGTCTGTACCTGTGAGTTTTTTATATTTTTGTTTTACCCCTTCACCTTCTTCACCCAGCGCCCCCAAACTCCCCTCTGACAGCTGTCAGTCTCTTCTCTGTATCTATGAGTCTGTTTCTATTTTGTTTGTTAGTTTATTTTGTTCATTAGATTCCACATATACATGAAATCATATGGTATATGTCTTTGTCTGAGAGGCTTTTTCACTTGGCATAATACCCTCCAGGTCCATCCATATTTATGTTTATTGCAGCGTTGTTTGTGATTGCCAAGGTTTGGAAGCAGCCCAAGTGCCCATCAGTAGAGGAGTGGAGAAAAAAGCAGTGGTACCTTTACACAATAAAATATTACTTGGCCATAAAAAAAGAAGGAAATCTTGTCTTTTGTGACAGCATGGAGGAGGTCATATTTTTGTTCCTTTATTTGATTCATGAAATCATTCAATAGATTCATTCAATTATTTCTATATATTAAAATCTCTCTTAAATGCATGACTATTACGGAATAGTCATGCATTTAAGACAAAGGCAAATCCTTTATTTCAAAGATACATATGATCTCAGATGTGGTGAAAAAATGGACATGCAAAAATCCTACAGTTGATGCTGCCTTTTTAATCATATTCAAAAATGATCCACAGCAAAATGAAAATGGTAATATTTGTTCACAGCACATGAGTCGGTCTGAGTGGCCAATGGTCTGTGTCTGGGTTGCTACAGTGTGATGTATGGCGGTTCCTGCAATTTGCTGCAGGCAGAAATCTTAATTAAAACTTCTCCTAAAGAATGCCTTTCAGGGAATGCATTACCAAATTGGTGTAAAAATAGACAAATGGCCAAATGCCACTGAAGGAAACTGTAGGGTCCCATTGAATATGTATTTGTTTTCCAAGACCCTGTTGTCATTGATATGATCAGGCCGCAGGACCCATCAGTTATCAGTTAGCCTTATGTGCCAGAGTAGATGACCTTGGTACTGGGGAGAAGTTCAGAGTGTTCCCTGTCTCACTGCACACCCATTCCCTCTGTGGTTCACAGCACTAACAGGGCTCTGATTGTGAAAATAAACCTCTTATTTCTCTCCAAGAAATAAGAGATCCATTATCTGTTTCTGTCTGGTGGGAAAGGCTGTAATATTTCTGGGGTTCTTTAAGACACTGCCTGACAGGCCTGCATTTTAGGAGATGATTTCTTGGTCAGCAAACTGGGATAGGGTGGGCACATTATGCTTGCTCTCTTCTTCAAGAAAAATAGGAAGGTATCGTCTACCGGTTACAGACGGTTGCTCTGCTTTGTGGCACAAGGACCCCTGCCGGGGGCCTGCCATCCACTATGGCTTACATGGGTCAGCTTCCTCCCTTCCAGATTCCTCAGGGCTGCATGAGGTATTGTGGCCAAATGTTTCCCAATCTGCTTATTCCTTAGCCAGATTTATTCCCTGACATTTTAACTCTAAGGCATTTGACCAGCCTCTCATTTACTCATGGACACTAACAGATTCATTTGACCTTGTGTCTTTGGGCTGGAAATGATCATGCATTTCTGGAAGCTTCTGTACATTATGGCCCTTAGACGGGGCTACATTATCTGGTGGCATTTGTATGTTAATCCACCTTTCACATCTCTAAGCATCCTCTGATGTAGTATTTTTTTTCTGATTCCAGAGGAACATATATCTCCACAGCCCCAACTTAATAGTAATAATGAATCCACGAATTTAGATTTTGCTATTTGCATTAGCAGAAAGAAGACAACAATGTCAATCTCAGAGATTTTAAGTCACAAAGACAATGACATCAATCTCAGAGGTTTCTGAATAATATTATGAGGGGTAAAAACATGATCAGTCTTTAAAGAAGATAAACTCTACATTTCCCAGACAAACACTTTTCAAATCCCAGAACGAGAGTATTTGGGAAGGAGAGACAGCAACACAATGCTAGGATGGAAAAAAACACTAGGAGATTCTAGTGTATTAGGACAAAAGGCACAGAGCACATGACTCACATTCCCTCTCAGCTTCTCTCTCTTCAATGTGATACCTTGTGATACTAAATGAGACAGAAAATATTATAGATATTTAAATGAAAAATATATATCATATTCATATAGTGAGGGGTTATTAAGGCAAACTGCTGCTATGAATGCCAAGGTAGCTCAGACATCACCCTTCCTTAGCTAGCCAACGGTCCAATGGTCGGGGAACAGAAAGACACATGAGATGGAAGTACATCTGTGAAAAGCACCATTGCCGAAGAGCTGGTGAGTGAAGAACAGTCTTTGTGGGTCTGGGGGAGGGTAGGAAATCATCAACAAGAAAGAGCAGGCAATAGCATGTTATAGATTATACGGAAATAATAAAGGACAGTAAGTTAAATGCTAAAATAATCTTGTATCTGCAAGCACTTCATTGTTTACAAGATATGTTCAAATGTATTCATTCAAATGATTTATATGAAAATCCTGCAAGGTAGCTATTATTCCTTTTTCATAGCTGGTTAAATAGCTCATCAAAGGTTACATACAAATTGAAATCAGATAATGAAGAGCTGATGCTGGTTCTTCTGTTTCCAAAGCTGATATGTACCTCCCACCATGGGAGGTGGATGCCCAGTAAGTCAGGAAATGGGATGCTAAGTTTAAAACCTAAGGGTATGATATGATTAAGGAATGGGAGCATGAAATCTAAATTAATATCTGTTACAAACAGTGAAAAAGAACTGGGCTAAATAGATTGCCTTCTGTGGTCTTGACAATTTTGCAACTTCTTTCTAAGAACTATTTTGCATCCTTTTTTATAAAACATTAAGACATAATTGAAAGTTAATATTATGTAAGTTTAAGGTGTACAACATGCTAATTTGATATGTTTATATATTGCAATATGTTTGCCTAGGTAGCATTAGCTAACACCACTATCATGTCACAATTCAATTAAAAAGTGGGCAGATTTATTAAAAACTAGACATTTCCCAAAGAAGACAGCCAAGTGTGCTCAACATTACTAATCATCAGGGAAATGCAAATCAAAACCACAAGAAGATATCACCTTGCACCTGTTAGAATGGCCTTCTCCAAAAAGAAAAAAAACAAAACTGTAGAAAATTACAAGTGTTGGTGAGAATGCGGAGGAAAGGGAACCCCTGTGCACCATTGGTGGGAATGCAGACTGGTGCAGCCACTGTGGAAAGCAGCGTGGAAGGTCCTTAAGAAACTTAAAAAAAGAGAACTGCCATAGGATCCAGCAATCCCACTTCTGGGGATATGTCCAACAGAAATGAATTCTTCAGATTTAACAGTTGACACCAAGCATTCTTGTGCTGCCCCTCAAATTGTTAAGAAACCACTGATAACAAGGAAGAAAGAAAAGTCTTCGGCACTGTGTTCCCACAGGAAGCTCACCCTTTGGTCCAACATCTTGTCCCCTCAGTTGTCATTCTGCCTGACAATTGACAGAACCGACTAGGAAAAAGTCCCAAACTGAGATGTGCTGTTTTTAGAGAAAAGGAAAACAGGATGGACAGGACCAGCCTGAAGGAGCAGCACGCCCTGGGAACATCTGCACAGACCTCCCTCGAACCTGAGCCAGTGGCCTACATACATTTACCTTTTCGTACACACACACGACCCCTCTGCGAGACAACGAGCTGCTTTGTAATAAGACTTGAGGGGAAAGGAAAGGAAGAGGATAGCGGAGTCATGGGGCGGTCCTTACATTCCACTTCTGCTGCTCTTAGCTGAGCTGCTCGCCTTCCTGAGCTCAGCTTTTGCTCTTCTGAAGTGAGGACCACATCCCTGCAGTCTAACTGGGTTGCCGTAAAAATCGCAGAAGGCAAGACACGAGAGAGCCATTTTTAACTTGTAAAATGCTTCAGAATGAGTTACTGTTACATCTCTGTATGTTGTCAATATCATATACCACTGGCCCTTCATGTTGTTAAGTTTTATTTTGTGATGAAAGCAGAATTAATTCATTCTCTATTTATGGAATCTCTCCTTTTTGACTTTGGGAACTGAGCAGAGAACAGGACATAAAAGGTTCTAATTTTCATGGAGCTTACAGTTTAATGGCACAAGACAGTAAATAGATAAATAAGAAAGTGGTCAAGATACACCAGGTGGTAGGAAGTGCCTCACCAAGAAGTAACATGGTATCACGTGATGAGAGTGATGGGAGGGTGTATATACAGAGTGGGTGCTCTGGGCTGAATTGTGTCCCTCCCAGAAAAGATGTGTCCTAGCCTCCAGTGCCTCAGAAGATGACCTTAGTTAGAAATAGGGTCCTTGCAGACCCTATTAATTAAGGTGGATGAGATCATAGTGGAGTAGGGTGGGCCCAGACCTGATTTGACTGGTGTCCTTATGATCAGACTGAGACCCAGGGAGGACACCGTGTGAGGATGAGGACAGAGACTGGGGTGGTGCCTACAAGCCCCCAGGAGATGGGAGAGGTAGGAAGGATCCTACCTAGGGGCTTTAGAGGGAGTGTGGACCTGCTAACTCCCTGATTTTGGAGTTCTGGCCTTCAGAACTGTGAGAGGATAAATGCCTGTTATTGTATGTGCCCCGATAGTGGAACTTTGTTTTGGCAGCTCTGGGAGATGAGTAAGTGGCAGTGAAGGCTTCTTCACAGTGATGGGGTTCATCTGAGACTAGACTGCGGAAGGAGGTAAGTTTGTGAACAAGGGGAAATTGTCCCCACCACTGGGAACACAAGTTTGGAATGGTGGAAGCTGGAACACAGAACGCTGGGGGCTGGGACAAGGGAGGGGACTCAGAAAGGGAACATGGACTTCTGTACAAGCTGGGAAGTGTTTGGGCTTCATGCCAAGAAGAGGCATGGGAGGCCTGTAAATGTGATTGTGACTGACACTGAGCTCAGACCTGATGGAAGCCCTTGACCCAACATGGTCTCGCCAAGCCATCCCATACTATGTGCTTCCAAAACAGTGTGACATGGACAGGCCACAAGCATATTTTTATAGTTATGTGACATGATGTTTTCTGGTTTTGTTCAGTAGATTAAAAAATGCTTCATCAGAACTTCTAAACCACGCAGCAGTGACTGCCTAATGCACATTTTGACTAAGTGATAAAATTTGCTCCAGATTAAAAAATTAGGATTCAAATTTCTGGCTACACAGTATCTATCATAGAATTTGTTCTCGTTGTTTGATAAGGAAATATTTGTGTAATATTTTGTGAAGTATTCAGCGGTGCAGATAAGAGGTAAAAAGTTAAATTCCTTATTATTATTATTATTTTTTGTGAATTCATCTTGTATGGTAGGTTTATTCTATCGCTTGTTGATTTCTTCAGGTTTGTTCTGCATTAAGTGCACATATTCCAGTTTTAGATCATGAAAGCTTCAGCCAGAATAACGAACACAGGAGGATTCAGAGGAGAGACATGCCAAAGTGTTCTCCATGGGCCGCCAGGAAAGAACTAGGTGAGGACTAACAGGCCTGAGTTCGTACTTGTCAGCACCTTTGGGTGATCTGATCATGCTCCTCTCAGTAGCCTGTTGGACCTATTTCTGCATTAATGAACTAACTTGTTCATTCATTTTCCAAGTGTTTATCAAGCACTTGGTGCTGGGCATATAATGCTGCAAAATAGGTATGGTCCTGCCCTTGGTCTGCATTTTACTCTGTTATTTTTCTCCTACATACTGAACTCCAAAGCTTAATGGCATCACCATCCATGTCTCCCTCTGAAAATCAGCTTTGCTGAAATAGTGTCCTGTCTGGATTTCTGCTTGTTTACTTTTGAATAAGGACACATTTGTGTATGTGATAAACTGAAATGGTGCACTTGGTAGTGAACCTCTGTTGGATTACTAAGGCCACAACAATAACACCACCAGCTATGAATGCTAAGTGAAAACAATCCTTTGTTCTAATTTTTTAAATCTGTAGACTAAAACAGCACTCATGAGGGCAATAACCCACACAGTAGATTAAAAGCCTGTTAAATGTTATTTTCAGCTTGGCAGAACACCAACCGCTCAGTAACTCTTTAGCTCCACTTCTTTTGAATATGGCAAGCTTACTGTAGCCAGGTGACGGCACTAATGTGTCATTTTAGAGTGATTAAATAACTGTACTAACAAACGAGCTTAGGTTTACTCTCTGATTCCTAAATAGAAAATGTAGGCTGAGCCAAGGGGTGAGTCTGGGGGCTTCAAATTCCCAAATGCCCACCATGTGCCCCAAGCCACCCTAAATAAATTAATAGTTGAGTAAGAAGTATGCCTGGTGAGTTAGTTCAACTTCAAGACAAACCACACTGCCCTTGCCAAGCTATACACCTCCCCTATGTTAAAATTCTTGAGTTACCTCTGGTTAAAAACCTAAAAGTTTTTGCTGGTTTAGTGATTTCTCTAGGATCTCTCTTTTTCTTATTTTAAATTCTCAGCCAAACCACAGTTATAACTTGCACTATTTTCTGTGTAGGAAGGCTTGGATCTTTCACTAATTTTAAATAATTTGATTCTGGTTAAAATAGTTTTTAGTACAATTCAAATGCCATGGCTGATTTAAAAATTGCCTTATATTAAAATCAACCCTGCAAGAATATTTCATCAGCTATACATATGGCTTTAAGAGAATTAACCAGTAAGAGCAAGCAGTTGGAAGAGCCATGCTGAAGGAAATATCAAAGTTGTGTGTCAAGTATGTACCATTCATATCAAGAAGTTCACCTTTACATTTATTTATAAAACCCCTCAGAGGATTTCTACCTGGCTAAGGACAAAAGGAGAGTTCATAATTTCTAAATGCAATAAAAGGTGTCTCAGAGGTTATGCTACCAAGTAAAAATATATTCAATCCTATGCCACTATGCAAGGGACTTAAACACTGTACACTTAGATGACAAATAGAATTCCAGCCCCAATGCAGCATTTGGGCAGAACACAGTCTTACAAAAGATTTGGAGCAGACTTGAGGCATTAAGATGTGTGAGCTTTACAAATGTCACTGAGTTAGAAATAGAGACTAGAACCCAATCATCTTGTTTGGGTCTAAAGAAAAGCACAAATCTTCTAGTCGTCATCATCATCAACATCATTGCTGTCATAATCATCACCATTACCATCATCATTATGATTATTATCATTATCACCAACATCATCACCATCATCATGACCTCCATCATCATCATCACCATCATCATGACCTCCATCATCATCATCATCATCATCATCATCATTATTATCACCACCATGTACTAAACTTCCATTTTATGAAGGGCAATGGATACATTATGTGTGTACTTTGGCTTGTTGGGCTAAGACATAAAGTAGAAACAGTCAAATATTAAGGAGTTTTAGAATAGGTCTTAATGACATCATGACCTAGTGGCAAAGACTTGGAGTATAGACTTGGAGAATCTTAGATCCAGTTCTACTTCTAGAGGTCACTAGCTTTTGATCAAAGCACATCCTTTAAGCTCCGTGAGCCTAATTTGTCTCATGGATGAAATGAGATAATAATAATACTTGCCTCAGAAGTTGTGAATACTACACAACATGCTTTTCAAAATGCCTACTTTCTCAGGGAGAAAGCCATACTCATTCAAGTTAAGTAACTTCCACAAGGAAGCATGGCTATCTGCTGATAGACTGACTGTGACTCAGGTCTTTGTGATTATAGATTCATGCTCCTAACCATTTGGGATATTGCACATTTATTGCTGTTCTCCACTTTAAAGACTTACAATCAATTTCTAAGTAAGTTTGCTAAAATATGCAGAAAATTTACTCCTTTAAGATGGATTTTATATTGAACTCATTTAAAATAAAGGTCGATTTACAAACTGTTTTCTAATCCATCAGTTCCTCTCAGTTCTATTAAATAGTTATTGTTCATCTTTCTCATATAATTGATATACAACCACTCATAAAT
>VMDR010012978.1:0-25666 GCA_007922815.1 Macrotus californicus | reverse complement strand
GTTTTGGGATTGTTTCTAGAGAAAGGTAAATTTTTGTTTTTGAAATATAAAAATAAAATTTAATGAGGATTTTAAAACTGCCTTCCAAATGAAATGCCACAAAATAAACCTACATAAAAGTCAACAGCAACTATTAAAATTACCCTAATCAGGGATCTTTTGTATGTGTATGTATGTGTGTGTATATATAACATTATACATATATACATTTATATGAAGATTTAGTTATACAGGCTTTCTTTATAAAGGTCTTAAGAACATTATGTTTTTTTTTCTAGAATATAATCTTAAAAATCTAAAATTTATTAGGAAATCCAAACAACAAATCTTTCACAGTTGAGAAGGTAAACTGCAAAATTTTTTCCGACTTCAAAATTCTGGGTAAGCAGTTGTTTTCTAGGCCGCAAGCACAACTAGCTGCAGCTGTTGACTGAGGCTGTCTGTCCGCCACTTTCATTTGTGACTCACCGACGTTTAATTTGAAAAGGAGGAGACATTTTCCTGTTAATTCTCTCTGTCTCAAATCATGAATTACGGTTTTGAGGATTTTCGTTTCATACATGCTTCTGTTGTTGTCTGACAATATCTAAGTTTAAATAATTTGTTTTCATCTTAGACACTGTTAAGAACAGGGAGGGAAACCTGTACTGGCAGCCACCCAGGATCCACCTCTGCTTTAATTTATGTGGTGTGCTACTCCCCTTCCCCCTGGGAACTGTAGGGGGGTGAGGACCCCCAAACACTTCCACCCAACAGGTAATGACTAGTGTTTCAGCTACACTGCAGCAACAATTTGTTTCGATTTAGTATCAATTACAATCCTCATATTTGTCATTGGAATGCAAAGGAATCTCTAAAAATGTAAACAACATTTGTCTAGTCACCTGGAATCATTTTTCCACTTTCGCCTCCAGTCCGCTTATCTTTTATTCCAAAACTTAAGTTAAACCGTGAAACCTGGGCATGGTTACACGTGGAAAGCAGCACCCGGTGGGATTGTAAAATGTCACCGAAAGAAAGAAGTTGTAGGAGATCTAAAGTTGTGTTCACTCTGACCTTCATCTACCTTTCTCCGTTTCATGAGAAGCATCTGTGAGAATCTCAAATAAATTTTAAAAAGGAAGGGTACTGCGAATGTCGTATTGGACACAAAATAAAATTTTCTAGTCGCTGTATCACCTTGGGATAGTTTTGTTCGGTTTTCATTTTTTGACTTGATAAAACCCTCAACGTCTGGGCCTCTGAACCATTGTTAAAATGCATGGCTCGCAAGGAGATATTTTTATATTCTGTTTTTCTTTATTATTCTCTGGGTGTGTTTTATAAACACAAAACTAGATAGAGTCATGGACTTATTTGAGAATGGACTCACAGAACATTTTCATGGTTTCTAGAAACCTCAGATTATTTTGAAGTTCCATTCTCTACGGTACATTAAGAGTCACTTTTCAGGTCCAAAGTAATATGTCCAGGGAAAGGCCAGAAAACTATCCTTCACCTCCTTTGCTCATCGAGGGTCTCTACCCACTGCAGGACATCTGGAGATGGGTAGTACAGTGTGTGGTAAGTCGTCTGTAAATTAATGGAATGATCACAAACCTATGAGACAAACCAAGTAAAAATGACAGCTTGCTCCAGAGCTTTCCTCATAGCCCCTGACTGTCTCAGTGCTGGGCATCGTGTGAATGACACCTGGAAGGAATCTTTTAGTTCATTTCGCTATGGTGAATATACGTGTCTGTGTCCAAAACAGAGACAAAAGACCCTCTTTACAATTTCCTTCCTCAAGAGAGCACAGCGTGAATTTTGATCAGCTGTGCTGAAACTATCTACAAAAAGCCTGTCATGAAAACTGTACTCACTAAATTCTTCGAACCCAAGTGGCTCAGTTAACGTAAAACACAAAAGCAAAACAAAACAAAAGTCGTTCTGACAGATTATTTTTAAAGATTTGAAATAGAGAATGATGTCGGTTACTGGCTGGAAGATTTTTTTACTTGGTAGGTTCTAGGCTGAAAAAAAAGATATCCATAAATATTTGAGGGGAAGCGTCCTGAGAACACAACATTGAATTCAGTTCTCTTCAGTTATTTTTCTGATAATGATCAAAGCAATATATTCAATGGGATTTCCATAAAAAACTTTAGAATATTAAACTTTTGAGATTTTATTTTGCCAAAATCTCCTGTCTAAAACATTTAATATTTTCTTAATCACTCAGAGCCACAATAAAACAAAACTGATTAACCGTAAGTCGAAATACATTGATATTGCCCTGGCTGGCGTGGCTGAGTGGATGAGAGCTGGCCTGTGAACCAAAGGGTCACCAGTTCGATTCCTACTCAGGGCATGTGACTAGATTGTGGGCAAGGTCCCCAGTAGGGGGTGTGTGAGAGGCAACCACACATTGGTGTTTCTCTCCCTCTCTTTCTCCCTCCCTCCCCTTCTGTCTAAAAATAAATAAAATCTTTTTAAAAATGCATTGCTGTCTTACGTGGCCAGCAGAGCTGTACTCACCAAACGGGCAGTGGCAGTAGTACGACTCCACGCCACTCTGGCAGGAGCCACCATTAAAGCAGGGGTTGCATTCACAGTAGTTGACGGAAGATTCGCACATTTTTCCTGAAAAGCATCAAATTCACTTTTAAAAATCTTGCACATAAATATATTAATAGCGCCACTCATAGCCATATATAGAAATCTATACTGAGAAATTACCTCTTGAAGAAAAGAAATATGAGACCATTTTACTTGACATGAGGACACTGGACTATCTCAGAATTCAAAATGTGATTTAGTTGTCCCATTGCAAAGATCTGCATTGTAGTATTAGGAAGTAATTTATATATACATTTGGAAAGGAATTACTGTTCTCAGGGAAATCACTAATGGTGAACATATTTAGATATTTTCACTAATCTTCTTTTTCTCTTTTTTTAAACTTTTTAAAATCTTTATTGTATTTTTTCTCTTACCATTTAGTCCCCTTATATTCTCTCCCGCCAGCAACCACCACACTGTTGTCCGTGTCCATGAGCACTTTTTCCTTTTTGCTCGATCCCTCCTCTCCCTCACCTCACCCCATAAACTAGCTGTCATCCTGATTTCCTCCACCTATGAGTCTGTCCCTGTCTTCCTCGTTAGTTCAATTTGTTCATTAGATTCCATACCCAAGTGAGATCACATGGTATTTGTCTCTCTCTGACTGGCTTATTTCACTTAGCATAATGTTCTCCAGGTCCATCCATGCTGTCGCAAAGGGTAAGATTTCCTTCTGTTTTTACAGTTGAGTAGAATTCCATTGTGTCATGTTGCTACATTTTTCACATTTTATAACTGTAGAGATTTTCCTGACTCAGATTTGTTAAAAGTAATTAATCTCATTTAGTTTGCCAAACTATAATCCTTTCACTCCCAAGAAATATCCCTTAACTGAATACATGCCTACCTGTTGTAAAGCAGAATGAGACATAAGAAAACATATCCAATATATTTTCAAATGCTTCTCAACATGTATTCTCAACTACAGATTATTGAGTATTTTATCTTTTTCAAAACCAATAGTACCTAACCTGCATATTTTTCAGTGTATAAAGCCTTTTCTCACACATCATCTTGTTAAATAGTCGACTCAACTGATTTTGACTGAGCGCTGATGATGAACCAGGCATGCGACAAGCTGGGCGTGTTGCAGTCACAAAAACAGTCAAGTGTCCTAACGTAGCGCTTCCACTTTAATGGGGGGAAATGACACAGTCCACAGGGAACATTTCCATTCACAGAGGAAGGAGGAGTCCTGGAAGGCTAATATCTTACCAAAGAAATGCTAACACTACTGCACAGACCATTGGATAATAGGTCTGCTCTCACACCCAGGGTTCATGAAGTTATCACTCAATAGTTAGTCACTTCTTAGTCGCATTTGAAGGTGGAATGCCGGTCCCTTTTGTTTTTGTTGTAGTTGTGGTGGTATTCTTTTCTTATGTGAACTTAAACGTGTTTGAATACTACTAAATCACTATTTGCTCGATTACATGTCATTAGATGTAGATGATATGGAATTATTAGAAGAGTTTCTGGTTCTCTGGTTCTAAGAAACAACGTGACATGACTGAGTTCTTAATTTCCACTCCTTGACAGAAGGGTTCAATTGTTTCCTTAATTGAATAGAGTTGGTTTTTGTAAAGCTGTTTTCTACTTCCCAGCATGATCGCACTAATGCTTTTATTAAATGTCTCGTGAAAACACATGAGTTTGATGGGCATGATTAGACTGAATGCTGAGCCTCGACAATCCACTTCATTACAAAAACTGCTTGAAACATGGTCAAAGTTTCTGTCTGGTTCTGGTTTTGCAGCCTGACGATGTGGCCACAGTGGTCTGGTTTGAAATTCCAAGTGTGAGTCAGACCTCAGGACACTGCTAACAAACACGTTCCTCTGTGTCACGGGTCACAGACACAGCATTTCTTCCTTCGTAAATAAAATTGGGAACCTCCTTACAAGGCAACACACTAACAATTTCAGAATACCTTCCTAGTCCAAGGGGAAGTAATGAAAATAAACAAGTTACCGATTTAGAAGCACAGAAACTACATTTTAAGTGTTGTAGTGATGTGTCACATTGGACAGTATTGCCCTCAGCCTGTGAAAAGTTCCCCCAGGGAGATGCTGTGTAGAGGGGAACTATCTCCTGTGGTGTTTTCCAACTGGATTCGAGACAGATTATTCTAAAGAAGGGGACTTTTTTCTTTATAGAATATCACCATCGCCAATAGAGAATAAATTAAGACCTACTGGCTACACTTTTGATTGCTTATTTACCATGAGGAAAGTCACAACTTACTTCTACCATTTTCTGCCTAATGTAAGAACAGACACAATCATCCCAATGCGTTATTGGATGAAGTAAGGTTTCATATTCTGTTTTTGATAATTTCTTCTAGCGTTGTGTTAAAACTAGCATGTATTAAATCCTTAGATTAACATACTTTACAGTTGTGGTCAGTGTAAGCTTTATATTGTGAACTATGAGTGCATTACAAAATTACAGACTTCACTTTGTGAAGACTGGAAATGAGGGAACAAAGGGTGACCGCTTTAGGGGCCACCATCATTAGACTCTACTCAAAGGTTTGGATAAAGTGTCCCCAAGAAAAATATATGAGTACAAAAACCCAAATCATTAATCCTCTGTCTCTCAACTATATCCTTCCCAAATCCTGTTTGAAGAAACTAACTTTTTAAATGTTGATTTAAACAACAAAAACCAGCAACAACAAAAGATATTTAAGGTTTTGGGGGGATTTATACATATTAATTGTCTTATTTACCCCTTACAATGAGATTTTAACATAGATATCTGAATTTAATTTAAATATCAACTTAGGCTATGACAGTTCATCCAAATGGAGGGGTGGAAAGACACCCAATAGACCTGGAAATACTCTGTATTAAAACATACAGTGACTACAGAAATATCAGAAGAAGCTACAATCTAAGAAAATATTAGTTTGAGAATGAATTTCTTTTAAAGATTAAAATAAATTATCAGTAGAATCTGATTCTTTGGGTATACAACAATAAATAGACATAGTAAGAGGAAAAAATCAAATTTTCATTTAAGCTTTTAATTAAAAGTGTTTTATTTTCTTATTTTTCCTTGGTAATTATCAAAAATGCAAGAAATGACTTTGGTAGGAGTCAAATACAGAAGTTTGTTGTTAAGTTTGGGAAAAAACCATCTTATTTGTAGGGTGGTAGTGCATGTAAATTATTTATCATTCAAACATTTAGTTTGAAGATCCATTTAATCAGTCATTTTTTTCTCAATTCGTAAATCTGATAGTGGCTGCCATGCTAGAAATTAAGATTCAAAGACAGAGTTTGAAAACTCAGTGTTGTGATTTAAATTATTACTAAAAGGACTTTTTTTATGTGAGGGGAAAGATGTCATAATTTTACTTCAAATCAAAAGGGAGCTCATAAATGCAAATGTCTCGGGTTTGGAACATTCATGCACGTTCAATTACCCAACTGGCATTCAGCAACAGATTCTGTTTCATTCTGCACACGTGCACCGACTTTAATTCTGGTGTTGAGGACACCGTGATGATCAGGGAGTGCAGCAGTTTGAATTTCTCTAACATGCTTTTGGTAAAAACAATTTGATGGGTTGAAGCACCGTGAAACAAAATCTTGGATCATTCACTTAATTAGCGCTGCAAACCAGTTACCGATATTTGTCGGCACCTTGAGGCTTAGAAGAGACGGTCGGGGCCTGCACAGAGAGGGGCGTCAGTGTTCTGGAACTCAAGGAGTCTGTTCCTATGAGGGTGCATTAAGTGTCACAGCTGTTTAAACTGATCTCACTGCCCCGACATCCATCAGTTCACTGTGCTGATGTACGTTATTTATCACAGGCAAAAGGCATTGAGATTCCAGAAGTTTCATAGCGCACGAGAATGTGAACTGTTGATAATGGAAATGGATGCGTACTAGGGACCAGGGGATCCACGGAATTAGTCCGCATGCATCCATACACAAGCCACTAATTTATACTCTTTAGCACAATTTCTGACTTCACATGAAGTATGCAGTGGTGTGTATGAGTCTGTGAGTGTGAGTGTGCAAGTGTGTGTAAGTGCATGGCTGTGTGTATCTTAGAGTGCATGTGTGTAAGTGCATTTGAATGTGTGTCTGTTAGTGTGAGTGCATATGTGTGTGAGTGTTTTTGTGCATGTGATGAGGGGTAGTGGCTCAGAATTATTTTAAGCAAAAATTTAAGAAAGTCTCACAGCTCCGATACCAAATACCACAGACTTCAAAAATCACTGAAAAAATGCAGGGGAAAGTCCACAAAAGTAAATACGGTATGAAAACACTGGTGACTTGAAATAATTCTGATGATCCCAAAATATTTGTATAGGCACAGGTTTTGAAGACAGCTTCATGAAGGCCCTAGTACTTGGTTAATGTTCAGGAGTCAAATCTAGCTAGAATGAGTATTTTTAAAAATTCATTTTCTGAGACACTTATGCTTAAGCATGAATTTGGTCTGAAGCCTTCTCAGCCCTGATTGGTTCTTTTAGACATTTGGTACACAAGCCCTACCTTCCTGAGCCGGGCCACCTGGTAAAAACCAGCTGGAAAGAGCAGCTCACCGCCACCCTGCAGGGATTCCCTTTGCAAAGACCCTTAAACAGACACAGACACATAAGCTGTGTGTTCCTAATTTAGTGTGTACCTTAATTTGTCACCATGTTTTTTGTTTTACTGTCTCCTGCAAAACATAGAACAAAACTATCAAACTTTAATCATCTGCTAGTTTTACGGGATGGACTCTGCATATAGAATTTGGAACAACGAATTGCATGAATTTTTTAAAAGACTTAGGAGTCATACTAATGGGTCAATTTCATGTGTGTTTACATCATTCCTGGGTTATCTCTGACTAAGCAAGTGGAAACTAAAGTGAGCTCTGAGGAGGGGCAGCACATAAGATCAATGCATAACTTCAAGGAACTTGCTGGACAGAAAGAGGTGACGATCTAGTCTTTGGCAGCTTACCTTAGAGTCACCAGTGTGGGCTCAGTTGTCTACAACATAAAACAGGAGTGCAGGCAGTACCTTCCTAAGCCAGGTATCACCTGCTGACCCTCAGTACTATTTCTATCCTTCTGTATTGCAGGGGCTGGAAGTTGGAAAACTGCCTTTTCCAGACTCCCTTCCAGCTGGGCACGAGTTTGGATTATGTCAGTGAATTCTCCTGACCTTCCCTCTTAGCCAGTTTGAACATTTTTTAAGTTTTTCCTTTGTGTTATATACCTTCCTACCTGAGAATCCTAAAGGAATTTCAGCTCCTGAGCAGTCTCAGACTGATACATGATCTCACAGGCTTTTTGTGAGGACCAACCAGAAACCTGCACAGAAAACTCTTAGACAATATCAAGAACTTGCCATCACACTCCACAGGGACTGCACACGGAAATGTGAGGAGTGTGGCATGCATACCAAACACAGAGGGCCTTGAGTCAAGCTCATGGTCAAAACCCAATCAGACCATTTCTGCACCTTGCTGGAGACCAGCTAGTTATCTCTTCTGGTCCTCCTAAGACCTGTTTTTTGGCTTTTGAAATGGTGATAATAACAATGTCCATTTCATAGAGTTGTAAGAAGAACTAAATGAATAACCAGGTGAATAATAATGTCTCTGATGCATGGAGCTTTAAGCAGTGCTTCGATGGCCACTTGATAAATGTACTCACACTTCATAATGAAAAGAAGGGCTTTCTGAAGATCTTCAACCACAACATTTGGAAAAGTTCGAAATGCACATACAGTGAAATGGGAAGGAAACACACCAGAGGGAGGCAATGTGAAGAGGGCTCATTGGACTCAGTATACGGGGCCTCGTCTCCCACCCATGGGACACTCCCTGATCCTACCTACTACCAAATGCATTCACACTTTTTCTGTGTGAGGGCTAAGTGTAAGCTCACGCTAAATATAAGTGTAAATGAATCTATTATACCAAAATGGGACAAAGAAACCATCTTTACTGTTGAATTCCCAGCGGAAGAAGCAACTTTTTGTTTGGAGAGGGTGGGGGCAGGGTTTGTAGAAACCCTGAACTCGTAACACGTAGGAAGCCCTACGATTCATGACCCTAAGACTCCAACTCTGGTAAGACTCATACTTACCTGGTGCCGCTGAGTTCTCTTGTCCTCTTGGAGATTCTGTGGCTCGCCTCTGACACTGCACAAAACCACGACGGGTACCAATAACTGTCCTCGCCACTTATGGATGCTGGATTTGGTACCAGGTGGTTTGCAAACACTATTTTTACTCAATACAACAATGCTAAAGAGAAGTGTGATTATTCCCATTTTACAGATGGGAACATTGAAGGTCAGCAAGGTTAGGTGACTTCCCAGGAGCCTGAACTCTGGAATTCACTTATGTCCTGACTACAACAAATTCACTGGGTCCCCTTAGAAAACCGACCTACCTTTTCCTCCCTTCAGCCTCCTTGTCCATAAAAACTGGATAACAATTATCCCTACCACACAGGTTTCTTACAAGATATAAATAAAATAAATACAGATAAAGGTCTTAGACCAGTATCTGGCCCATCATAAGTGCTGAAAGCATTTGCTATGATTCTACCCATTTTTAATAGAAAAACCACTTAAAAATGACACAATTCCTTCCTTTCTGTCACATGGGACATGGCTCAAGTCTTAGTGAGAAGAGCTAGACACCATCCTACCTGTGTACCCGGTTTTGCACACACAGTTGAAGCTCCCTGGGAAATTCTGGCAGATGGCGCCATTCTTGCACGGGCTGGGCAGGCACTCATTGACGTCTCTCTCACAGGCCCTCCCAGTGAAGCCCTCTGGGCAGCTGCAGGAGAACCCGCCCACCAGGTTGTGGCAGGTGCCTCCGTTGTGGCAAGGGGATGGGAGGCACTCGTCTATGTCGGTCTCACACCAGCCCCCAGCATAGCCGGGCAGGCACTTGCATAGGAACGGCTTCAGCGGTTCATTGGCCACGATGATGACTGGCAGGCTCTCATGGCTCTTGACCATAGGGCTCACTGCCAGCCTCTTGACACAGCTCCCTCCATTCTGACACGGGCGCTGGGCACACGGGTCGTGATCCACGGACTCTACCTTGACCCCGCTCTGCCGGAGAAGGATCTCTTTGATGCTTTCAAAAAAGGTGGCCACCCCACTGGGATTCACATACTGATTATTGTTCCGCTTCACGGCGGCCAGGAGAAACGTCCTGTTGTTCTCTTCGTAGGCACCGTAGAGCTGCACAGCAGTTCCCAGGCCCGTGAGCTGCGAGCCTGTGATGCGCAGGAAGTGCAGGTAGTGGTTGGTCAGGAAGTCCTGCACTGTTGGGACGCCCAGCCGCAGGAGGATGCTGCTGTCAATGGTGGCGTTGGAGAACCCAGCAAAAAAAATGCGGATGTTGCTCGTGACCGTGCTGTGAACTCCGTCATTGCTGAGGATGGTCAGATCAAACGTGCCATCCGTGGACCTTGGCTGGGAATTCAGATCACAAGTGCCCCTTGGTACACTGAAGAGGCTTGTCACTCCAGAGGTAAGGGAGCAGTGGAAGGTGTCCAATACATCTGGATCCTGTGGCTTCACGGAGCCCAAAATCCCACCAGGAAACAAGTTGCCATAATAATTGACAAATATCTCCACTGTCCGAGACTGGGAAGGGTTGTCATTCTCATCTATCACAGTGATGTGCACAGTGCCGGTAGATGACATCTGAGGGACACCAGAGTCCCGAGTCACCACCGACAGGTAGAAGTCTGCAATCTGCTCTCTGTCGATCTCTCTGGTTGTACTCAGAACCCCGGCGGTGTTCAGACTGAAATAGTTGGTGGCAGGACCGGTGCTCAGCAAGTAGTAGGTAAAGGGGCCTTGATTTGGAGGGAGATCGGGGTCGGTGGACTGAAGGGTCATCACCAGCGTTCCAGGGCGTTTGTTTTCCATAACTTCCCCTTTGCGGATGGTCAGCACGGGTCCATTGTCATTTATATCTTCCAGGGTGACCAACAAAGAGGCACTTCCTGTGGCTGAGGGCGTCCCCGAATCAACAGCTAACACCGTGAGATTATAGACTGGCATGGTCTCTCGATCTAATTCTGTGGTTACGGTGATCTGTCCTGTCTGCGGGTTGATGGAAAACGCACCATTTTCATTCCCTGATCCAATGAAGTAAGAAAACCTGCTCCAACTGGGGACAGAGTCTGAGTCAAAGGCACTGACAAAGGTTACATGAGTTCCTGTTGGGACCCCTTCACTGATCTGAACGCTGTAGATGCTCAGACTGAAAATGGGTGGGTCGTTGGCATCGAGAACAGTAATATTTACAGTGACCTCATCTATGTCTGCGCCCCTAATGCTGCCAAAATTCTTGGCCAACACCTTCAAAGACACCCTTTCCTCTTTTTCTCTGTCCAGAAGTCCAGAAACATAAATTTGTCCAGTTTTCTTATTGATCTGGAAACCCTTCTTCCTGCTGCTACCAAAAATCAAATAGTGTACCTCCCCGTCAGCGCCCAAATCGCGGTCACTGGCAAACACTTCCCCAACAATCGTACCTCTAGGGGCTGCTTCTGAAACTTCAAAATAGTAAAGCTTGGAAACAAAACGAGGCACATATTCATTTGTTCCTTCTAATTGTATATTAACTGTGGCAAAACTGCACCTTTCTTCATCCGGGACATTGAAAGCTTTCACGGTGAGGTGGTAGCTCTGCTTGGTTTCAAAATCCAAGAAGCCTTGGGTGGTGATGACACCCGTGTTGGGATCAATGACAAAGAGGTCACTGTCAGATGACTGCACGGCGTATGCAATCACGGCATTGGCTCCAGAGTCGGCGTCGGTCGCATTTAGGTGGATGACTGTGGTCCCGCTTGGGGCATTCTCCAAAACCGTCGGGAAGTATTCCTCGGGGAGAAACACTGGCGAGTTGTCGTTCACATCAAGCACGTTGACAGTCACGCTGCAGTAACCCGTTCTTGCAACCCATCCACCATCTGTGGCACTAACCATCATTTCATGTTTTGGGCACAGCTCATAATCAAGTGCTTTGGCTAGTGTTAACACGCCAGTGGAGGAGTTGATGGCAAAGAGGCCGTCTTCGTTTCCGGAAGAAATGTCGTACCTGACGAGGCCATTCATCGCGGCGTCTCTATCCCTTGCAGAAACTGTTCTGACAACAGCCCCGACACTGTGGCTTTCGGGGATGGTGGCACTCATGTGGCTTTGAGAGAATTCCGGAGTATGGTAGTTTTCTTCAGTGACAATTACTTGAACAGTTGCTTGGGATGACAGCGGTGGGTTCCCTTTATCCTTTGCAGTGACAGTGATCAAAAAGTTTTGATTCAAGTCAGAGATTAGGGAAGATGCTACTGAAATCCACCCTGTATTGTTGTCCAACTTAAATTTCCCCAAGGCATTTTCACTAGAAACGAAATACTCTACTTCAGAATTCAATCCAAAATCTTTATCATCTACCGCGGTGACTTTGATTAACTTTGTACCGATTTTCACATTTTTGGTGACTGGAGTAAAGTATTTAGTTTTGAGAAACTGGGGTGCATTGTCATTACTGTCCACTATGTTGATGGTGACGGTGGTCTCACTGAGTAAGGATGGATTACCTCGATCTGATGATGTCACTATAAAACTATGTCTGTTGATGTTCACGTTACTGAAGCCACTGATGTTTTGGTATCTTAAGATCTGTTTATTGAAAATCTCTCCCGTGGTGGCATTAATCCTGAAATACTCTGACTGCGATTTTATAAAATAAAACACTTGTCCATTTGTCCCCTCATCAGGATCTGCTGCAGACACCTGAGTCACTTTGGAGCCAATTTCACTAAGTTCGGGGCAATCTAAATAGTAGGAGGGTCTGCTAAATCTTGGAGCATTGTCATTGACGTCTGTCACAAAGATTGTGACGTCTGTACTTACAGTCCAGCCGGAATCATGTGCGGAAACTCGGATTCTGTAACGGTCTGTGTCTTCTCTATTTAAAGGTCTGCTAATGACAATGTCCCCTGTGCTGGGATTAATGGTAAATGGAAGACTGGTGTCCATTATGGAATATCTACTAATTGCATTCACACCGATGTCTTCATCAGAGGTTGTGACGCGGGTAACTGTGTATCCTAATGGGGAGTTTTCAGGAACATGGGCACTAAATATCTGAGAAAACCTGGGGGCATTATCGTTTTCATCCAGAATGTTAATGATTACATTCACCGAGGAACTCTGAGAGGGAGAGCCTTTGTCCGAGGACTTCACAGTAAGCACGTACTGAGATACTTGTTCCCTGTCTAAAGGTCGAATGCTTCTAATTTCACCAGTTGCATGATTGATGCTAAAACTATGTTCCTTGTTGCCATGAACAATTTCATAATCTAACTGTCCATTGGGCCCACTGTCCTTGTCTGTTGCTGAGACAGTAAGTACTTTTCGAGGAGAAAGATTTTCCAATATTTCAGATACAAATGGATCTTCCTTGAAAACCGGGGCGTTATCGTTGACATCCAATACAGTTACGTCGAGTTTCTCATAAGAGGAGAAAGGGGGGAAACCTCCATCTCTGGCCTCAATCCATATGACATACTTTTGTATCTTTTCAAAATCCAGAGGTTGGCTAATGGACACCTGCCCCGTTAACTGGTCAATCTGGAAGGTATTGCCGAGGTTCCCACTTGCAATGTAATAGGACAAAGGGTCCCCTCTCAGGGAGGACCCCGTCACAGTGGTCACACGAGTGCCCACCGGCTGGCTCTCAGGAAACATGAAGGTTTGTTCTCTGGCTCTGACTTTGGGGAAGTCCGCCTTGTTGACAAACCTCACAGTCACTGTTGTGGAGTCTGTCTTGGGGAGCACACCGCCGTCTTTCACGTGCACAGAGAATGTCATTTCGGAGGCTCCATTTAGTGGTCCAGCTGCCATGATAGCTCCCCGCAGTGGGTCAATGTGAAATTTTTCAGAGTTTCTGCCCGAAAGAGAGTAATGCAGTTCAGAATTGGGTCCAACATCAGCATCCGTGACTGTAACCGCAAAGACGAAGGAACCTATAAGAGAGGGAGCGTGCAGTTAGGTGACCCAAACAGAACATCTGGTAGTGGGCTGATGCCTGTAAAACACTATGTGGCTACCTGATGGGGTTTTACTTTCTCACAATTACTAGGGGAGGACAGTGTCTCCTGTACTGTCTCTAAAGTTGCAAAATCAAATCTACTTAAAAGTCTACAGGGCCTGACCTGCTGTTTACTAACTGAAGCCCACAAAGTCCACTGGATTTAATACTTTTCAATATGCCTTTGAGAGAAGCCCAGGGAAGGGCGATGGCTAATCATTCCAAACTGTGGTTCCTGGGAGAAAAGTTTATATGTCATACAATTCCAGCTCACGCAATAATACATGTGTTCTGCTAGTAGCCCCACCGCTGCCCAGTTGAAAAGATGATTGCCCTATTAAGTCTTAAAACATCTTTGAGTTAGCATATATGTTGTCATGTCAACAAAAATAATATGCTTAAAAATTATTGTTGACTCCTTATGCCTACTGTTTCAGAGCAACATTCTCTTCTGTGACGAGAACATATGGAGACAAAGCACGTGCATATCTACACAGGCAAATCTATACATCAACGAGAGCAATTACGAAGTATCAGGAAACAAGAACGGAGAAAGAATGGACCCGATGTGGATTCCAACACTCAGTGCTCGGGATGAGCGCCAGCAGAACAGACTGTAGTAGAAATATGCAGACAAGTTGCCAAAGGGACATGCTTTTGATACACTCGTTCCGGAACCTTCCCAAACCTGTGCTCGCAGCCCTGCAGAAGGGTTTGTGGCAAAACTGAGAAGTTTTCCATTTAAAAAAAAAAAAAAGGCCAGTCATCCTGATGAACTATGTCTGATGAGGAAAAGATGCTCGAGCATTCCCCACGCTGCACAGGAGATGCTGCACTGGGCGTGATTAGGGTCACGTCTGCCAGCACTGTCTCAGCTGAAGGCTGTCATTGGTGAGTTCTGAGTTTGATAGACACTTGGCAAAAACTTATGGATATTATACCTTCAATTGGGATTAATTAGACATTCTCAAGTGACTTAGAAGATCAAAGATCACTGAGAGGATGAATCCTGGACCCATTTATTTTTTCTCCTAATTAAAAATATTTTAATGCAAGGGAGATAAAGTGAATTGTGGTTTTTATTTGTGTATATTCCTGTTTGAAAAGTCATCTCAAAAATTGTAGATGGCAGAAGACTTGTGCCGTCCTTAAGAGAGTATGGCATTCTTTGCAAACAAGCAAAGGCAACCAAATTAAATTCCAGAGGTGCTGAATGGTAAATATGTAACATCAACACAAAAGTGATTCATTAATTAATGGCTCCATAAACTTACTAACAAACAAATCTGCATCCCTCAAAACTGGAATAAAATAATGTTAATGATTATAATTATTTAGAATTATTCGTTAAACATTTTTTAAAATCTATGGAGCATTGAAGTAAAATATTCATTTTCCACAATTGAATATAGCTGAATTCTTATTAATTCCAGATAGCGTTTCAGGTGCTAGGATATGACATGGGAAAGAAAGAGAGAGAGAAGAAAGCCCCTTGTCTCAGGGAACTGAAACACAAATTATATCTCCAGGCAGAACCCTCCCTGACTACAAAGTGATACCTATTTAATCATTTAACAATATGCAAGTGATATTAAGAAATACTACTAGGAAAGATGTAATAATTACAAAGTCTTACACACAATTGGTGAAGGAAGAAAGAATTCACTTAGGAATTCAGTGTTCCTTTAATTGTGTTGGGCAGAATGAGTTGAATTTTTGAGGATTTGCTACCTCAGGCCCTTTCAGAGGAGATGTGTAAAACTCAAAGACAGGTATTTTGTAGAACATGCCCAATGTGAAGATTCTATTCACCCTCAGCCTCAGAGCTGGTTCGATTACCTGGAGGAGTAGGGGACGGGATGTGTGTGACATACGGGTGATGTTGAAAGCTCGGTGGGTTGTCATTGACATCAGTCACAGTGACGAGCACGCTGGTGGAACTGGAGAGAGGGCCCGGGGACCCAGCATCAGTGGAAACCACGACCAGTGTGTAGTTGCCCTTTGTCTCCCTGTCTAGCAACGCGCTGGTGATGATCTGCCCCGTGGAGGGGTTGATGGTGAACTGCGAGTTTCCACCGATGATCCTGTAACTAAAGCAGAGAGCAGAGATGGGCCCACTCCTTCTAGTTATCATATTGTAGCACCTGTCCATGGTGATTTAAAATCTCAGGCAGAAATGTAGAGACGGGATGAGAAAGATCACACAACAATGAAAGATTACGGCTAGAAGGTAAATACTTCAAAGTTTATGGGAATAGCACACTGACAGTCTTTACCGTGAGACGTCCAATGACCTCAAGCAGGTCTGTGCAAGGTTTGTGGGCTTCTTAAATCATGCCAGACCCCAGAATGTACCCAGAAGACCCTATGTTTGAAACAGACGAGCCAGAAAGCATAAATCAGGGCACTGCTCTAACACTGCGGTTGATGGCCAGCATCACAGATGGACATCTGTTAAATGAATCTCAAAATTATTTTTTCTGCTGTGCGCCATAACATCCCAGAGAAGAGCAGCTGAAGCTGGTATTCTTTCAAGACAAAACACTGTACTGGAACATACTGACCATCCAGAGCAACTAGAGAACTGATTATTTATACAGAGGCATTCCTAGTCACTAATTCTCTCATTCATCATTCCTCACGTGGCCACGCTGCCTGGCTCTCTTGTAAGGAGAGAAACGGCATCACCATGGACATGTTGACACTAACCAGACTGGTTAACAGAGAGGAGTTTCCACTGAGAGCAGAGACTCTCTTCTTTCTGAAGAGGAAAGCTATCTGCGTATATCCCTGAGAGATCAGCTGGGGAAGACGCTCCCAAGCTTGCAGGTTCAAGTATTGGCTGGAGTCCATCATGTTTAAAGTTGGAGGTAGCAAGGAAACAGAAGTCTTTAGAAGCGTCCTCCTTTGCACTAACAAAGAAATGGCCTTGTTGGAATTAAGGGCATGTTTCTAGCATTTGGTTTGCGTTCGTGAATCATAGCAACGGCACGCACCCACGAGGAGCAGCAGGAAAAAGCCACGGTGCGGCCAGCAGAGTGAACGCTCCTCCTGTTCTGCTCACAGTTGAAAAGACACATTTCAGGATTTTCATTTTTTTTTTAGACAAATAATAAACTGTCAGGGAGCTGGTATTTTTAAAAATATAAAAGCAAAAGTGATAGCAAATGGAAACAGAATAGAGAGGATGTTAGCACAAGCAATCGCTTCAATATTGGGAAGTGCTGGGCATCCCTCAGATTGTGAAGGCCTCCCAACACTCATGCCAGGGTCGGGGTGAACGTGAACAGCACTGGGGCTACTTCCTGGACAAGAAGTTACTCTTTATAATCACTGCCCTCACATGGTTAAAGATATCTATCCCCCTTACCTAAATAAAAATATCAGAGGTTTGTAAACAAATTCTTTAAGTTAGAAATTCAACACTCGTGAAATAATCAAACTACCTGACGTTTGTGAGGAACCTGGATTATGAAAATTGTGTAACCATTTTGGGAAACTTGTTTGTATCAGAAAACGTAGAAATCACCAAATAACTTAATAGGGAAAAAGGAAGTAATTCATAGTGCCACTAACCTTCTGACAGATTTATGACAGCAAATATCAGTGTTCTTTCAAGCATTCACAAATAAAAATAAAATGATGAAAAAGGCACGCAAGTTTGGATTGGTATGGTTTGTATATGACAAGACTGGGATATGTTAGAAAAAAGAATGATGTGTTGAATGGTAAACGGTGTGAGCTCTGTTCCAGGTTCCAGTTTATAATACATAAAGGAATCTTGTACCATAAATTCTTATTCTTTATGCTGTTGTACATGCTACAGTCCATACAATATCTACTTAAAAGTGCATAATATATTTACTAAATTAAAAATTAAAGTATTTATTATGTGACTTTTTTCTGGACTTTACTTGATTTTCAAGTTTACCAAAAGTGTATTTTACATGAGGCATTCTGTAATATTTCATATCTATAATACCAGTTTCAAACAAATTTATACTTGTAAGTTTAAAAAAATAAAGAGACAGAAGAAACACACATGACAAGATATATGGATAGACTGCCAAGACAATGTGCCCAGGTCCTTAGTAGTTCCTCTAAAAACTGTTCGTTACTCATTTGCACTCATTAAAAAACACTATTTATGTTGGTTTGCAAGTAAATACTTAAGGAACTGAATGCTAAACCTATCTTAACTTCAAGCAAAACACTAATTTCAGCTCATAAACCTTAAAGTAGCAATTCTTATCTCCACTTTCACTGGTGGGTGTACTGAACCTTAGAGATACTAGCATGGCTTTCCCAGTCCAGGCAGGTAAGTGACGAAACCAGATTCTGGTACCAGAGAAGCAGAGCATTTCTGTAGAGATAAGGAGGGCCTCCGGGGAAGAGGTAACTTGAAGATCCAAGAGAGAACTGCAAGTAACTGCCCCATTAAAGACTAGGAGGAAATTGAGTGGGGTAGAGTTAAGAGCACAGAGTGAGGAATTCGCTGTTGAATGCTGACCCTGTCAATTACTTTTGACTCTCTCTAGTGTTGTGACCTAAAAGAATTGGAACTGATGTGTGAGTATGGCTAGTTGGGAGAGGAGAGGGTACATATCTATAAAAGCTAAGTCTGTGAAGAAAGATATAAAGTAGAAAAAGACTGGGAATGAATGCCCGGTGGCTTACTAGAGGAGAAAATATTAAAAGTGAAGTAAAGTGTGTAACTCAAAGTACATGTACCACCTATAAAAATGTAGAGCTTAATCAAATGTGTAGAAAGAAAAATATATATAAATATTTGTTGAGTAGCTGCTGTGTCCAAGATCATGGAAGACCATAATCTTAGGGAAAAATTAACAAATTATATGACACATAAGGGGTTATACTGTGAGAGAGCACTTTGGTAATTAGGTAAGTGACTTAAAAAGGCAATATAAAAATTAACATAAAATAGTTCCATTAACCAGAAGGAAGAATGGATTTTCTTTTGGATTCCATGAACAGCATGGAGTGATTAACGCCTAATACAAAAGTGCATTATATTCCATTAGAAAAGATATCAGGACCGATAAAGAAGGTTTAGGTTGGCATAACTACTTACTTTATCTATGCAAATATTTTAATTTAAGGTGTAATAATTGTAACTGTCCTAAGTTATTTTAAAAGTGACTTTAACCATTTTTACAAGATAAAAATAGCTCTAATTTTTTATTTTATTTGACTATATAACAGTAGAGTCATTTGGAGATGTGTTTGATAGATTTCAGTGAATGTGAAAGGATGGAGTTCATTCTCTGAGATTAAAGGAAGAAGAAAATCCAGCTGGTCAACCGAACAACTAAAATGCATACTATCAAATCAAAGAAAAATCACACCAGACCTACCAGGAGCACTCTGCAAAGCATTCTGAAAATACAAAGAGGATTTTCCAGGCCCACTTCCCACTGACCTCCATTGCTCCCAAACATAGGATAGCCTAAGGCGTGAAATGGACATTCACTAGAAGAAAATGGCCTATAATGAGTGGATCAAAAAACTATGGTACATTTACACAATGGAATTCTACGCAGCAGAGAGAAAGAAGGAGATCCTACCCTTTGCACCAGCATGGATGGAACTAGAGAGCATTATGCTAAGTGAAATAAACCAGGCAGTGAGGGAGAAATACTACATGATCTCACCTTTAACTGGAACATAATCAACAAAAGAGAAAAGCAAACAAAACATAGCCAGAGGCATTGAAATTAAGAACAATCTAACAATGGCCAGAGGGGAGAGGGGACCTGACAGTGGGGGGAAGGGTTTCCAGGAACTGCTATAAAGGACACATGGACATAACCAAGGGGGAGGGTGGGAGCAAGGGAGGGAGGTGGGATTGGCTGGGGTGGGAGGGGGAGTGATGGGGGGAAATGCAGACAACTATAAATGAACAACAATAAAGTAATAAAATCTTTAAAAAAAGAAAAGAAAACGGCCTATCACCCTAGCACTTTATTCTAGCAACTGTACATGGGTTTCGGTTTTGTAAACATTCAGCTTCATGCTCAGGGGCTGAAGCATCAGAGACTAAAGCACTGTCCTGCTTCTCCTCCACAGCACTCCCCATGCCATCTGTGCAGGGAGTCCCCTCTGTGTGGCAGATGAAGGTGTACCAGACTGTCACACTACAATGGACAGGACACCTCTTCCAAACTTCCCTAAACTTGCTGAGCACCAACAGACAACAGGTAGGAAGAAAGGCAATCTGCATGGATTAGGATAGTACAGGTGAACGGGTACTGAGTATTTTTTGTTCCAGGCACTATTCTACGTAGTTCACTTACATGTTTTTTTATCCCCATAATAGCCCCATAAAGTCAGTTTTGTTGTTATTATTATTATTATAACTAGTCCACTGGTGAGAAAACTGAGCCTAGAAATGTTAAATTAGCTGCACTGCAATTAGAAACAGTGAAGAAAATCATTGTTGTTTTGACCCTCATTTTAGGCACAGTTGGCTGTTCAACAATAGGTGATCACAACAGGGTATGTGTTAATATTATGACACTTCTGGAAAAATTAAGCACTATATTCACTTAGTCTGAAGACTAATGTTCACCAAGAAACATAACCTACGTGGACAAGGTGAATGTACGCACCTGATCACGGCATTCATGGCGGCATCGGCATCGGAGGCATTGACCAGCAAGACATCAGTTCCCGTGGGCACATCTTCGGGAATGGTGGTGAAATACAGCTTACTGGCAAAAGTGGGGACATTGTCATTGACATCATCTACTATGACAGTGATTGTTCCAGTTCCCGTCAGGGCAGGGGATCCTAGAAGGGAACAAAAAATCAAGTCTCCATGCATACAAGTAACAAAAAGAATAACAACTTTAATAACTAGCTGTAGACAGTGCTACCAGAGAGAATTTAGAATCTTGAATTTCTCATCATAGACAAGTGATTCATTTTTAATTTTGTGACAAAAAATGTTCCTTTATGAACTGGTATTTCAGCTCTTTCCTAGTGATACTGCACAAAAAGAGTTTCAACTTCTTATTCTATTTTGAAGGTGCTGATTCGACAGCACGGAACACAACAGTATCATTTAAACACCACAAGAGAGGCACCACTGGTTTCTCTGAAATCACATTAAAGTAACCCAAACCAGATTTGGAGAATACCCATGGGCACGGAATAGCTGGCCTGCTTACTATAAACAAATGTTAAGAACTGTATTCCTAGCTGTGACTTTCAATGTTAATGTCAAAAATTGCAACAGGCTTCCTGAGGTCTTGAAATCACCATTATTGTACTAACTGACATTTGTTTGTAGGGGGAAAAAGGCAGCTTCCAGTTATATTTCAAAACTGCAATCTCCCACTTTCTGGAAATAACATTATGTCAGTGAGCTAACTTGCAAAAACTTTTATTGCATTTATTTCATATTTAATATAAATGTGAAACAAATCATGTTTATTTCCTGTTCCAGCACTGATATCCACACACAGTGAAAATCTAACATTTAACAGAATCTTGGCTATACTATATCTACTACACAAAGTTGGCAGGCTCTTTGTGGTAAAGATCAGATGTCCTATTTGCTTAGATTCTGTGATTGTTCCTCAATTCAAAGGCAAATCATCTGCCTTTAGTTGTGTCTTCAAAATCATTTTCAAATTCTCATTTCTGCTGGACTCTGGACAAGCTGAGCCTGGAGAACAGCACCAGGAACAAACTAGAGGAAACGTCCACCTTGAGGAAGCCCAGTGATAGGAAGTCCATGGGCCAACTGAAGACAATAATCCCATCACAGATTTTGAGTTTTTCACAAGGGACCTGTTAATGCTAAAATCAGTAGTTTCAGAGGTATTATTAATGGCCAATGATTGGCCTAAATCTCTTCAATGTATGTTTAATTATATACAGTTTGGCAAAATGGAAATTAATGATCTGAATCATGTTAGTGTTTCTCATACTGGTTGAATTAGGAAAACAATTTAACTAGAGGATATCTGTGCATTTGCGTGAGCAAAAGGGCACGGCATGGAAAGGCAAGGTCCACACGGTGCGCTGAGAAAGGGGACAACTAAAGCAAAGTCTTGGAGGCCAAGGGTGGGGAGACACGTAGGGCTCCATCATCTCTTCCACTGACACCGCGCTCTACTCACTGAGTCAGTGTCCTCATCTGTAAAACGGGAAGAATGAGAACAGAGCCTACCCCAGAGAAGTGCTGAGGGAATGTAACGTGCTCAGGATAAGCTGGCACCTGAAGTGTATTCTACGTGACTCATTGTCTTTGGACATGTATAAACAAGAGAAATGGAAAACGGCCATGTAAAAATGATCCATTTTTAATCTAACAAATTTCTGTGCCATAGTTCTTCAGATGTTTGTTGACTCCCAAAACTTTTGACTTGATGTTCTGATGATATTACTCGGGAAAACATTTTGAATCATCCTTTCCTCTTAATGATTCCCTTGAAGTATAAATGTATGGACATTTAACTCTGGAAAATTCCACAGCTTTGTGGAAGACATGTTGAATCAGTAATTATACAAAGTGCAAAATTTTTAAATTTACAGTAATTGTTTAAAGAAGACGTGACTATTTCTGATGCAGGCATTGCTCTCTCATCAGTGACACTCCAACTAGTTAAGAAATCTCCCAGCCACTGCCAAGCAAAGCTTGTATCTTTGATATTCTAAAGTGTCTGATGACACATATGTGGAAAACCAACATGAAATGGTGACTAACTCATGGGTCAGGAACATGTGATTTCTTTCCTTGTCTATAAATTACATAAATATTGTCGGTGATGTATTTTCTGACTTAGTAAGCAAAAAAAATTGTTTACCCATGAAAATATTCAGCAAGTTCAATCTCACTGTGTTCATACCAGAGGCCACCTCATTTTTCCAGATGATTTTAAAAACACACCAGTGACAACAAAGGGTCCTGGCTGGAGAAGCAGCCCGACAGGGCATCCCATATCCACAGGGGGCTCCTCTCCACACACAGCATCCCAGAGTCGCCTCTTCCCTTGTTACCTGCCACAACCCACTTTAGAAGCAGGTGGAGTCTTTGCTTCCTCTTCCCCCGCCCTTTGGTAATGAACAAATCTAGGCACTGTCCCTCCCACTCCCTCACTTTCTTGTCACCTGCGGAGACTGTGCAAGCCAGTCTTATCTTTTCTTTTTTTCCAGTTTTACCAGGAAAACCTAACAAAGACTAAATGTCTAAGTCTTTTACTGAGACTTAACTCATCTCCAATTTGAATTCTGCCTGCAAGATTTTTCACTTTGGTACCTGGGGGCAGGGCTGACCGCCGCGCCCTGACTTTAGCCCCCGACTTGTCCACTCACGTGTCCACTGAGAGCGTGAGCTCCGGAGTCCCTGCCTCTCAGTGTTAGGCAGGAAGACGAAATTAGGGACACAGTGAGAGCGCCCCCTGATTTCAGGGAGCAAGTGTCACTGTTGCTCTGCACAGAGGAAGGGCTTCCTCCGATCCGGGAGCATGGTGACGACACCTTCTGTTGTTGGTTTTCCATTTTTCTCTTTTTGAGCCTTTCCTCCTCACCGTGTGAAGAAATGGTCTAAGGGGCTTATGCTGCTGGTTCCCAACAGCTTTTTTTGTTATACCCCATGTGAAATACGGCATAATGCTTCCTATTACTTTATCTTCACTCCAGAACTTTCCACTGGCCCCAGGCTGACACATCCAAGTGACTGTTTGTTGTCTCCCTTTGTAAGCTACCAAAGAGCCCAACATCCATATGGCAACAACTGAAACCACAATTATTCTCTGCAAACTTAGCCCATACATTTATATAGAAAATGAAACACATAGTACATATACATGTATACATACATATTCATCTATACACATATTATTGACCACTTATTTGATACCAGCCGTATGTAGGAGTATTTTATATATGTTACTCATTTAGTATGCAATTTCCATTAAGTAGGTATTACTATTCAACTTCTTTTTCATAAAGAACTTGAGACAAAGAATTTAAGCAAGTCATTTGCATTCAGCCAGAGGGGAAGAGAGCCGATTTTGAACTAAAAAAAATCTCTTCTCTGCTCATTAGGCTCCGATAACATAACGCCACTCATTGCAGGTATTTGACGTATTATTACCGTTATTATTATCACCAATGTGCTTCTGCCATATCCTCTATTTGGTTGTAACCTAATTAAAAGCAGGAATAATTCTGTTTAATTCATGTCTCTAAACCCATAATTCATTCCATTGGGCCCTGTCCTCGATCTGTATTAACTTTTCCCTTTGATTCTATATATGGGAATCTGTTCTAGTAACTGCATGGCTCAGAGTTCAAAGAGCTGAACACTTCTGGAAATATACATCTGGGATATAGCCCTCAGCCTAAGGCTGGAGTCAGAGAACACAGCCGCAGACAAAGGTCAACATTTTGGAGATAGCTGACTACTTATAAACAGAGGGTCCCAATTAATCCTGAATCCCATGAGAAGGATCCGAAAACTAGGGGCCAACGTTGAGCTTGGATAGAGCTGATAATGATGAATGATATAGGTAGTGGCGTAGCAGGGCAAGATTGCTCAATTTCATCTGGGATTATTTATGAGAACCAGATGCAGTCAGCAAAAAGAGGCAGGATGCAAACAGACTCCTGGCAGAGGATCATGAGCCAATGAAAAGACTGAAGATACAAATGAAATATAAGGTCAAGGTCTCAGAAATATAGAATTGGAGAGGCTAGGAGCATGCAGTGGAAGACAACTACAGTCAGAAAATAAATTTAAAATTTCAATGTATAAAATTGTATGTATTGTGTATATACATATGTATATGTATATACCATTGATATATATATAAATATTAAAAATGGGTAAATGGATAGGAATCTTCTGAAATTTTTAGAATAGCAAAGAATACATAAAATTCTGAAAAGCATTTTTAAGTGTGCATAAACAAATCACACACACACACACACACACACACAAAGAAACACACAGAGAAAGACCGTTCACAGCTTAATCTCCTACTTGCCCATGACACTGAGTAGTTCCAAGCTTTGTTGGGGCCCTCTCTTATATTCTTGAATTTGAGAAATGATCACACTAGTATTGCCTTTTAACACTGGTGCCGTAAGAAGCTCAAGTACACCAATGAATACAGTTCAAGAAAACATAAAATAAAATTTTAAAAGGAAAAACATTCCAGGTAGCTGCTCTATGAGAAAATACATCTTTAATAAGTGTAATGAGTGAGCGAAATGACTAAAGTTCAAACTGCAAGTAAATGGCATGTTTCTGTGTTAGCTTCTATAAATTAAATATGCTTTCCTAAATCATGAAAAACTATTCGGCAGAAACAGAATTTTTGCTGAACTGGAATCTGTTGCTTTTCAACAAGACCAGTTTCCTTCTTGACATCAAACATTTGGTGAATGGGTGCCGTGATCGGCTGTGTTTGTTGTAATAAAGTATTCATCTCTTTTTCCCCATGAAGTAAACGCGTTTTTCCCACAGTAAGCAATCCACTGAAGATGTGCTGAAATCCAGCCATTCTATCTTAACATCAATGATATTAATTTCTGAAAATGTACAAAGCAAGTAAGTATGGAATATTTTAAATATAACCAACAGCTTTGTCTTTTGAAAATTCAATTTTATAATGTAGTTTGTTACTACTAATTAGTTCTACAAATACATTTATATTAATTAAGTAATGACTGGTTAACGACTTCTGGAAGAATCTTGACAAAAACGATCTATTTCTTTAAGAAAAATGAGTAACACAGAGGTGACAAGGACAACTGAAGAGGCTGCTCACTGACATGATGAGAACGGCCCTGGGAGCCACACGCCTCCGGACTGCACACCTAAAATACTGGAAATGCGACATTCTAGGTTATGTAAAGTTTTCTACAACTTTTAAGTTTATAAAGAAATATGTAATGTTAACTAAATATTGTATCCCCACAATAAGTCACAGAAATTACTCTTTAGA